>JXCR01144229.1:13481-40740 GCA_002079205.1 Phalaenopsis hybrid cultivar | reverse complement strand
TATATATATATATATATATATGTGTGTGTGTGTGTGTGTGTGTGTGTGTGTGTGTGTGTGTGTGTGTGTGTGCGTGTGTGTGTAAATTAAACTCCTTTCCAAAGCAGGCGATGTGATTTCGATTCCGGTGGCCGACAACTTCCAATTGGTAACTCTTTAACCAAAAATTGTGCCGACCAGCTTTTGGCGACTCCGCTGTGGACAAGCTTTTCTCTTCATTTAAATAAGAAAATATTATCTTCATACATCAGTAATATGTCCATGCCCCTTATGGACTAAATTACCCTTCTTCCATTGGCACGCTTTACCCATTTCTATCTTAGAAAGTATGATCAACTCTTTGGACTTCAGGATCGTCTGTACAATCACCTTTGAATAGAGAGGTTCACGAGGCCATTAAGGATTTTTAATCTTCATGTGGGGTTGGATCCCCAATAGGTGTGTTGGTGGATTAGTTCCACCTTGGCATTGTGTGTTGTAAAGTTAGTCCCGCACTGGGTCCTAAACACTTGACATCTCTCTTTTGTGTTTGATTTACTGATTTGCAAATTAAATTGAATTGTGTCATGCTACGCATGCTCTTTAATTCTCCTTATATTAATTAAATCTTTCTACTTTCAAAATGTTTTTTACTAAAATTTTAAAACCTACACAAATTAAAGAAGGACTTAGCTAGTCTACAGATTGGCCTCTGCTAATTATAGTGCTCGCACTAGGATTACGAGGTATTGGCCAAATAGCTAACCACAGAGCTTTATCTTTTGAAGTTGTTGTAGTGGTGTGCCCATCACTCACTTTTTCCTACGAACTGCCGACGATCCGCAACGCCCGCAATATCACTCCCACCATCAAGTGACTTAACCAGTAAGTCGTTCACACTAAAAACTTAAGATCTCATGCCTAGACTCAACCAATTCATATGGAGTATGTTTCTAAACCTTTTTCGATAGTTAATCAAGCATGAAATTAAGCCATTGCAAATGGAGAATTAAAAGATGCTCAGGCTAGGGTTAAAGCTCAATACCTTTGTCTGAAAGGGGAGGTCTTAGTTAGATGGTTGTGGTAGCTTTGATTAGATCCAATGAACCTCCAGATGAAGCCTCAAGCCTTGGTGAATTGTCTAGGTATGGTTTTGATGAATCTCAATTTTAGGTGTTGGTCTAGAGCTAGCTTAAAGGCTGTTTGAGAGATGGCTTTTGTGGGGGATCAACTCTTTTCACTATGGAGATGGTGTGTGCACAATTAATTGGAGTTTGGTTCACTGTGGAGCTGTGGGGGAATTTATTCTGGTTTCAGCTTGATTTTGAGCTCAAAATTGAACTCTAACAAAGGAAATCAGAGGGGGAAGATGGTTGGCTTGAGCTTAGGGATGCTTGGAGAGTCTCTAGTGAGATTTTGGCAGAGTTTCTTCAAGAATTTGGAACTCCTCTCTTTTTTCTATGGAGGGGGTTGATTAAATAGAGGAGCTTGGGCTAGACACCAGGGCCAATTGATGGGTGCACAAAGCTGTATAGGTGGAGGGCTGAGGAGCTCTGAAGAGCAATTAGCATGAGCTAGCCTTTAGGGTTGAAAATGGTTTTCATTTACGAGTGGTGGCTCATGATTTTGGCATTTTCCAATGAGTAGGGTGGCTTGCCAGAGCAGTGGTGGTGGTCAGGTAGTCAGGTGAGCCAGTGGGAGGTTTAATTATGGTTTACCCCTAATGGTTAGTGATGATGTTGGAAATATTTTGGTTTAGACCCAAAAAATGGGATAAGATCCCTTAAATTAGGGGACACTTGGTCCATAGCTCACCAAGTTGGTTTAAGGTGGCCTAGCCTGGTCAATAGAGTGTGCTTAGTGGCTGTGGTAACATCAATTTGGTGACTTTAGCATGACTAAGTCAATTTTGGGGAAGGGGTTCAATTTGGGTCAAAATGGCTAGATATTGGGTTTAGGTTAGGCTAGCCATGAAATTGAGCTCAATTGATTGGTCAATATTTCATATATGAATGTCACAAGAGGTTTGGAGTGATTTTGACTTGGTTTGGATGTTCAATTTGGCGGATTTTGGGCATTTGGTCAATTTTTGGGTGTTGGGCTAGACTTGTGTTTAGGTTGGGCTAGGTCCAAATAGATGGTTTAAAATGATCTAAAGGAGTTTCATAAAGACTTTTCAATATAAATTGGGTGTCAATTTTGGGGTTAGGGCATTCAATTTGGTGGAATTTGGAGACAGCCAATTTAGGGCAAATTTGGGGATTTTGGACTTGGGTTGAAATTAAGTGAAATCGAGGCTTGACCAAGGCCAATTGAAGATCCAATTTGATGTGTAGAATTGTTAGGAAGAATTTGGGATTCAAATTAGGGCAATTGAGTGGATCATATGGTTCAATTAAGTAAGATTAAGTCATAGGATCAAAATTGGTGGTTTAATTTGGTTCAAAATTGAGCTCAAAACATGGATCAATTAGGCTTGAATTTGTTTTGGATTGATCATATGAAAGATGAATTTGAGTTTAGAATTGAAATTGGGGAGGATTGGGGCCAAGTTGATGGACAATTGAGGTGAATTTGGGGGAAATTGGGCCTTTAAAGGCAATTTGGGAGTTTTGGTCAAAATGGTCAAATTGGGTTAAATTAAAGGGTCCAAATTGGTTTTGGAGACATTTGAAATGATTTTGAATGATTTGGGAAATTTTGGGCCACCAGGGGCATTTTTGAAATTTTGGCAAATTTGAGGGAATTTTTGTTAATTTTAGCAATTTTGGAAGGTTTTGGGCAATTTGGGTATTTTGGAATGGTTTGAAATGATTTTTAAACAAATTTAGGTATTTTGGGTGAAATTGGGAATTTTGGCCAAATGTAGGGTTTGGGGATGTTTAGGTAATTTGAGTGGATTTAAGGGCAAAATGCCAAGTTGGATATTTTGGTAGAATTAGGGTGCCAACCACCATATATGAGTTGTGGACTAATGAAAACCTCATTTGGGTCCTCTATGTACTGGTCTTAGCTAAACCCGAGTCTAGGGCTAGTGGGTCTAGGGGACCATCTACATGACTCTCCCAAAATATCAATGTATCAAAGTCAACAATTTTGGTTTTAGGGTTGCTAGTGGATATAGGTGATAGTGAGTGTAAGTGAGTGAACTAGTTCAACAAGCAACGCTAAACTTGAATGAAGAAGGATAAGTATCAACAAGACACAAAATTAAGAGGGTGTGCTAGTTCACTCACTTTCATTTAAGTATTTTTCCACTAGCAACCCTATAGGTGATATTGAGTGTAAGTAAGTGAGTTGTGTGCTAGTTCACTCACTTAAGGTCAAGCAATCTTATATGGACTCTCCTTGAGATCCTCTATACTGACCCCACCTACTAAGTGCTAGAGGTTATGACCAATATGTGGAACTTCAAGTTGAGCAAGGAAGAGTTTAGAGTTTCTAAGGGTGTGGGTTCCTTTTCTAGTTTTCTAGGAATAGTCATCAGGAAAACTCTATGGCTAGACCCTAGGCTACTAAAGAGGAAAAACTAAACCTCAATCAAAAGTGATGTCAACAATTATTTGAGCGATATGTACATCTGTATGTCTGTAACTTGCTTCACAACATCGTGACATCACCAACCCCTATAAATTGATGGTATTAAATATAAACCATATTTTGATTTTCTGCTCCTTGTAGCCACTAAATATTCCTTCTAATCTTGCTCAACCTGCTCTGTTCTCTTCACTTATTCTCTCTCCATCCTGATACTCTATTACTTAGTTGTAATTCAAGTATAAAGATGGGTTCAATAATAGGTAACCTTAAATAATCCAACTTGATCTAATATGAGCTCCATCCAGTACCATATGAAAAATACTTGAATGAAGAGGGATAAGTATCAACAAGACACAAAATTAACATTATTTTATTTCTCGCACACAACTCAATAAACAATTAATTCAATCAATTTTTTTAAAATAAATATTAAGTAATAAAATTGTGCTCGAATGCGTAGCACTTTCGTTTGAAACAAAAGGAAGGATATCAAGGTACCGGATTTGAACACCCCCCTCCAAAAAAGTGATTGAATTATTATTTTTTAGTTGATTCAAACATAGCTTAACATATATTTTATTAGTCATTTAGAATGATCTAACTCTCGCACAAAGAAAATTTTTTTTCATGTGTTTGTCTGCTCGGAGAACACTGCAAGGACAACAGTTGTGATTATGCCGTTGTGACAGAACTAAAAACAGCATCGGCAATCAGGTGTATTGCAGCGATTGTCCGCACGATACTCCGTGCTTACAACGTATGGAAAAATCTCTCCACACAGTGGCATAAATAATTTTTTTTCTTTGTTTCCTTGTATTGAATTCAAGTTAAGATTTCGTATCAAATTAAATATTGACACATTTGTTATATTTAATCATTTTTCATATTTTGAATGTTGCATAAGTCTCGGGTTCATTAAACTCTTAAATAAAAAATATAATATTTATTTAATAAATAATTAGAGAAGATGAATATAAAATTTGATATTTTTTTAATAAAAAATTAATAGTGTTTCGTGTTGATTCCCAGTAGAGTGAAAGAAATTGGCTTGCAAAAGTTTTACATATTTAAATAAGAAAAAATACAACTGTAACGTAAAAGAAAATAACAAAAAGGTAAACAATTTGTTATATCAAGTTAAGATTTACTAAGATAAGTTTAGTTTTAAAAGTGATACAGATGTTCTGAAGTGCTTATTCAGCGGGACATTTGGCATAAGATCCATAATCCACTAACAACTTCTGACCAATAGAATCGGTAAGAGATAGAANATTCAGCGGGACATTTGGCATAAGATCCATAATCCACTAACAACTTCTGACCAATAGAATCGGTAAGAGATACAAGAGTATAATCCGAGCCTTTCATAACTAATTGTCGTGCTAATCTTCAAATATATCTAAGGCTATAAAATCAATATTGGAGATATCCAGCCCTCGTTAACTCAAGTTGGTGGCTACAGCAAGCTCTTAAGAGCTGAAACTCCTGTTGCTCTCCTCCTAGCTAGAAGTTTTTCCATTTATTGTACGTCCAATGACATTGCCGGCTCATACGAAAGGGATTCTGGCAGGAATCAAGTGGCAACTATTTAGGAGCACGCCTAGAACGTCATATGACCGGCCACCGACAGCGGCACGCGGTCTCCGTAATATCACAAGTGTGAATGATAGTGATACTGATGGCCAGCTTTTGAAGTTCGTGGGGTTGGTGTCGAGTTTCATTACCAGGATAGCCTCCAAGTTCTTCTCAATTGTATGTGGTAGGCGGCTCACTGAGCATCCCGATGTCTCAGGTTGGATTGTCGTGGTGTTTCATAATTTTCATATAAAAAAAGAGATATTAATTATTCTAATGATACATTTATGATTTCTATCGTTAATAACCAAATGAATCAAAAGCTAAAAAGAAACAATTATTTTTTATGAATTTTTATTGACGTTTGTAGAGATTAACCGAAATGCTGAAAAATAAATTTAGAAATTGACTAGTTATCAAATTAATTAAACTAAATAGCCTGTACAAAACCTTAAGAAACAATTGTTGTCATTTCAAACACCAATAAGAAGATTATAATTTTGATTTTAAAATAATANATAAAGGCTATTTAATACAAATCTATTAATTAGTGGATTTCTAAAAATTTTTAAAACTATTTATTTTCTTTTCAAATTTGGACTAATTTGGTTGTTTTATATAAGTAATCGTTAGTACTGCAAAATTCATCTTCATTGTATATAGGTTGGTTTGCCTACTTTGTGCTATCAGTGATGAATTTGACTTGCTATTTCATGCATGTGGTGGCATGTATATGCATGTTCAAGCTTCAATGAACTTTTTGCAATTGTTACAATGTTACTTGAAATATTAAATCATGCAAAATTTTTAGTATTTAAAAAATAATAATTTTTTTCTTGTTACAAAAATGAGCCTTTATATGCATTTATTTGGGATGTTGTGATTGACTGCTAGTTTGTTTCTTCGTCTCAAATTTTTTTCACTGGCGCAACAAGTCTTCTAAAGAAAGAGTACAATGTTTTCTACTAACAAAATTGTTGAAAATAGTGATTTATTTATGCCAATCCTTTGTCCACTTTTAGGTGTTAGTAATGCCCACATTCTTATAAGATAACTAATTTAAGTGTGCGTTACTCTATTTTTGCTGAGCCGTGAATGTATTGTATTTATTTATGTATTTTATTTTTATTATAGATATTTGGTAGATGCCTAATAGATAGATATAAGGGCTTATTTTGGTAACTTATAATAGAAAATATTTATTAATAAATACAAAAAAAATATCACATAATCTTGTTCTCCAATAAAAAATATAGCCATTGCATAAAACTCGTGCAAGCTTCAAGAAGCATATACATGTCAAGAGAAGCAAGAAGTTAACTATCAATATTCATGACTGACAGCAAAATAACACTTAAGGGCAAGCACAGGAGCCAATTAGTTCTTAATTATAATAAAGTCATTAGAAGCATGAGTGATCTATATCCTTAGGCAACAAGAATAAAAAGGTCAAAAAGAAACATTATATATAAAATTATAGAAGCTATTAGTACAAATGTATTAATAAGTCGATTTCTAAATTTTTGACTAAGGATGATATATAATTACAACCAATCAAATGAATGAAGTAATATAATTGACAACTAGTTTTTTTCTTCAGTTTTCTTTGCATGTATAAGCCAACTAAATAACAAGTGCAAAGTTTACTTTTAATAAAATAATTTAAATAACGTGCTTTTTGATTAATTTTTTTATCCTTGCAAATAAAATTCCTATCCTAACTTTAGTGTTAATGACGAATATGAATAAAAGGTTGATCCTATCATTTGCTAGAAGTTATGTTTACTCATGTTTCAAACATATTCAATACATTGGACATATTCATGTTAACTAAATTAAGTAATGCATTACTATTTTCACTAGTTGGCATTTTTATTTTATTTTTTTCAATCCTCTTCTAATACTTGTAATTATATATTGTAATAATAAACAAATATTAGCTACTCAAATATGATAGTGAAATGGAGAGAAAGATATAAGAAATTTACATATAAAAACAACTATTTATTTAGCAATTTAGTAATAACTTGATATATCTTAAAATAATAAAGCCAAATTCTGTGGCAAGTGCTCAACAGATTGAAAGCCAAAACTAATCGACTCAATAAAACAACATAATCAATCCATTTTAGAATCCTAGTAACGAGTTGCATTATTTATGACACATTGATTTGAGTGCATGATTTGTATTGTCAAATCAAACGAGTTTTTATTTTTTTATTTTTTGATCCAACATTAAGCTCATTGTCTAGTCTAATGTTTTTTTAATTTTTTCGGAAGCTAAGAGCTCATCTGACATTAGTTTTGTTTACTTTTTCTCATTTTCCTTACTGTTTTATTTTTATAATATATTTGACTGACATAGTTTAATATTTTTTTTCTAAAAATAGATCAACTTATTTTTAAAAATATTTAAAGCAACTAAAAAACTATTATGTGCTTTTAAAATGAACTACCTTAATCAAACATGTTTTAATTTAAATGAAAATTAAAAATTAAAAGAATAAAATAAAAATTAAAAGAATGAGCTCAAATGACCCTAATTTTCTCTTAAATAATTTCACGAGTTATAAATTTTTCTAAATAATTCAAATTAGATGGCTATAAAATGATTTTCTCTTAAATGATTTCACGAGTTATAAATTTTTCTAAATAATTCAAATTGGATGGCTATAAAATAGAGAACATAACCAAATTCATTCCAAGGTTATTTAAGGTGTATTTATTCTTACCTCAGATGTACATTACAATTTAATTTGATGACGTAACTTCTCATATCTTATATTTTTTTGTTCCTTCAACAATTTTCTTTGGTTTCTTAACTTTAATCTTTTGGTATGTTGAGAGAATACATTATAAAGAATTGTATGTAGTTAAAGTAAACACATCCTAAGTAATATGTGAACTAATTTGCTCTTTTTTTATTATGGAAAGAAACCTTCATTCATGACTAGATGAATGATTTGCTCATTTATAGAAAAATTATGTTTCAAAATATCTAGAGCAAATTTGTTTATTCATTGTCTTTCATGAAACAAATGAATTTAAGGCTAAAGACTTAGGGTTTGATGGTCAATGCACTTATTATTATATTGCCAAAATTTTGTTTTAATAATTTATTTCATTATCATTTTTATAGTTGTATATTTGTTGAGCTAGCTAAGTGTTGACAAATTGAATAATTACCTTAACTAACACATCTTTGCAAACCTTAATTAAGCTTTATGGTGATGGTGACAATGTTAACTAGAAAGATTTTTTTTGAGCTCATGATCTTATTCTACTTTAGATATTCTTATTAGTTGTTATTTTTTTATGGTTGCAAAATAAAAAATATAAATTTATTAGTACTTCCTCTTAGATGATACTGACATCTTATTGTTCTTATCATGTTATTGTAGGCTTAAGGAAAAACTTTTTGTTAAACTTGATGCTCCAACGGTAAATTCTGTTGTAAGTATTGTTAACAAGTTGAATATCTTCATTCTTTTATGCACTAAATAATAAATCGTGTAAAGTTTATAAATTTGTTATTTATTAATTTTAATTTTTTATGTCTATCATATGAAAGAATTTTATATTTTACAATAATTATTTGCTTATCTCTAAAATGCTCAAATGTTGGCTTAAATCTCAGGAACAAAGATTGGCACAGGCTAACAATTCAAATACATCAAAAGATATTGAAATTTCTATTATTGAAAAACAGATTATACAAAGAAGGTTTGAAAGGAAAGTTTTGTTTTTTAAATTTTCTTCTATTATTGTTCTCATTTGCCATGATACTTTCTGATTGGTTACATAAAAAATTATGATAAAAAAATTTCTCTCTATTGACTTACCTGATATTTTTTCCAATTTTTATTAAAAATTTCTTGCATTCATTACCTTTTAAATTTCTTTAAATTATATATTCTATTCTTTAAATAAAATATTCAATAACATTGGTAATTTTTTTTATTTTCTTGCAATTGTTGAATGTTATATTAAAGATCTTTACTACTTGATGATAATGTATTTTAGAACAGTAAGACCTTACATTCATTTGAAATTTTTTTATAAAATCTTAATTTTAGTTATATTAATGAATTTTTTCATGAAAATAACCAATTGAATTTTTATTTTCTAACAACGCTAAGGTTATACATTTGTTGAAGATGATCAATTCACAATCTTCAAACATACATAATTTTGAAGTAGAAAATAAGCAGAAGAAGGTAATTATTTAGTTTGAAAACTTAGTTTTGTGCTCCAAGTTATATAAAAATTTATCAAAACTTATTTTATTGTATGATCATATACTATTTATATAATTATGATAAAGTATACAATTTGTCATTGTGCTTGGTGCATTACATGACTTACCAAGATAAGTCAAATGGCTCTCTTTCACATTTTCCAACTTAAGCATTAATAAATCAATGAAAAATTATGTACTCATATATTTGCATTTGTATTTATAGGTGTATTTCTATGTATCTTAAACAACCAAACTGTTTAAACAAATTGTTGCATATTATTATTTAAATGATTGCCCTT
The DNA here is from genome assembly GCA_002079205.1 of Phalaenopsis hybrid cultivar. Taxonomy (NCBI): domain Eukaryota; kingdom Viridiplantae; phylum Streptophyta; class Magnoliopsida; order Asparagales; family Orchidaceae; genus Phalaenopsis; species Phalaenopsis hybrid cultivar. Next base: position 31,107 of record JXCR01144229.1, on the reverse strand, counting down.
TTTTTATACATGAGAGTTTAATTTTGTATGTAACAACATTGTTACCATTTTTAAATTAAAAATTAGGCCATATTCATGTTATTCTAACTTAACATTATGGATAATATGAGTGCATGATTAGCTATAAAAATATTTGTAAATATGTGTATAAGATCTGATTAGGTCCCTTTAAGTTAAAATGTTCTATAAAACTTTGTGATATCAATTTCCAATATTGCTTATGACATATTGAACTAACATAATGTATAAACAATAACTTTTGCTAATTTTTTCTCAATTTGTTTGATACTTATTTTCCTCACCCATAATTGTTCTTTGTATTAATGAATCTACATTTGTTATGGTTGGGCAGGTCTTAAAATGAGATCATACTTTTCCAGATGATGATGAATCATTATTATGTCGTCCACATAAAATTCATAAGAAATTAGGCGAAAAGGAAAAACAAGTTGTTGAGAATATCCCATTTACAACAACTGCTATGGATGGTACAATTGCAACTAATGACATGAACGATGCTTTCATTTCTAGTAGAAGTAGTTCACCCATTATAAAGTCCACAAATACTACTGCTTCATGTCACACCACACTCATTTACAAAGAAATTCTGGTGTTGAGGTTTGAACTTTTTTTTTACAAAATTTTCATCAATTTTATTTTATTATTACCATATTTAAATTGTGATATTATTTTTTAAATTTTATTGAACAAGACGACGAAATTGACCAAGATGAAATTGTTGTGGAGAACGCTCCATTCACAACACCTATATCAGAATATATAATTGCAAAAAATGGCATGAATGATGCTTCCTCTCTAAGTAGAAGTAAAACAACTATTATATCATCTACAAATGCTCCCATTTCAAGTCTTGTTGCACTCCCTTCATAAAGAACACCAAGTTTTCATATGTCAATTTTCGAGGTTTGAAATTCTTTATTTATTTTAAAATTTTATGTTGTTTTATATTGGTATGATTATATTTATACTTTGTTCTTGTATTTTACAGTTTATTGATCTTGATGAGGGGAATGATGAAACAAATACATATGCTCAGTCATCCTTGGATTTGGATCAGCCTAAATCAAACTTACTAGAGCAAAAATCTTCAAATATACATACATATGAAGTAGAAAATAATTCAAATAAGGTAATTATTTATTTTTAAAATATAGTTTTGTGCTCTAAGTTGTATAAAAATTTATCAGAACTCATTTTCTTGTGTGGTCATATATTTTTTATATATTTATCATAAAATGTACAGCTTGTCATTGTGCTTGGAGTATTATATGACTTATCAAGAAAATTCAAATGACTCTCTTTCACATTTCCAACTTAAGCATTAGTACATGTCGGCGTTATTTCGGGTTGGTTTGTGAGGANATGTAGAGGTGTGAAAAGGGAATGGTTCAAATTTTGAACATTTTATTGTAGAATCCAAAGGAAGAAGAACTATGGATTGTCATGGATCCAGAGGAGAACCTCAGTGACTTCCCAAGCTATCCTAATGTTTGGCTTCAGTTTTGAGGAGAAATATTTGGGTGTTTCATCCTGCCAATTTCATTAGTTAGGGCTTACATTCGTCTGAAATGATCACACAAATATCCTGAAAGATGTGAGGATTTAGATCGTGACAAACGACAACCTCAGAATCCTAAGACGAGTTAGGGCTTACATTATATAGCAGGGTTATACAAAGGCCTAAAGATAAGGTGAGTATTTACGTTGCATAAGCAAGCGACCTCAAAGTCCTATGCCTTTGTTGTTTAAGTCTGAGGAAGGAAGATTGGTTTAGCTGGGGAAGATAAGTTTTGTTGTTGAAGATGGTTGTGCTGCCCACACCATGTTAGCTCCAAGCTCCTTGCCGCGACAAGTTTGAGTTACTAGTGTGTCAAGTTATAATATCAAATCAGGTGGCTCTATGGTTGAAGTTCTTTAAATTTTTGAGGGCATATTAAAGTTGATTAGAGTGACACCGGTTAGGATCCTACGGTTCCCTCGTTCCGGCATCACTATTTTCTATTGGATTCACTTAGTCCAAATGAACTTACTAAACACAACTTAATGAGTTCCATAATTTCATTTAAACCATGGGAAGCCTCGTTAGCAACCGTAGGTTACCTCCTCCGAGGAATTCCCGATCATCCAATAAAGACATTTTAATTTAGTTAAAGATGTGGTTTTATATGATGTTTGTGATTAAATTTTGAGTTGTTTTATATTTTGAATGTTGTGGCGGTGAATTTTATCTTGGTTGATTTTTAATTTTGGTTTTGGTTATGGTTATGGTTATGTGGCTATCATGATAGTTTTAGTTTTCATGCAGGGTGTCATCATTAAGCATGCAAATTTGCAGGTATAAAAGTACAGTATGAAAGTACAAGAAAGACAATGCTGAAAATTGTAAACGTGTACCTGGCGAGTCTTCTCGTTCCACCACCTGAAACATAAAATGCATTTTAAGGCAGTTTATGAAGAGCAGGAAAGGGTAAAATTTTGGTAATTTTCTAACCCTATGTCATATCTTTGCAGGTCCTTAGAAGTTTAATTAAGGATGGTTTCATTGAGCGAAGAATATTAAGCTTAATAGGCCTCTGAGGTATCCAACAAGTTAGGAGGGGGAAGCAGGTCCATGCCTACCTCTCACCAACTGGTGAAAAGCCTCGAGTCCATTTAAACTTATTATGATGCTTAATGGTTCATCTTGTAAATACCCTTATTACTCAGTCAACTCTAGTGTCTCAATTATCTCTAAGAATAGGGTAATTATCACTTATCATTTAATTTGAAATTTATGTGGGTGAAGACCCTTAAAGAGGCAAGTTAGTGTAATTTGAACACTTAGCTAGATTTTAATCCTAATTGGGCTTAGTGGTGTTTTAAAGATGTTTGATTTAATCATGTTTATTTCTCTAATCTTTGTTTAATCAATTTTTGATTTAGCCTAAGTCACCACTAAGCCCTTAAGACCTAGGTGAGTGTCTTAATTAGTTTTGAAAAGGGTTAAGCTTTAAGTGTTCATGATTCATGATTTGGATTTTATTTGAAAATCAAAATAGGGGTATTAAATTGATTAATTATTGACATCAATAGTTATACCCCTAAGTCCAGGATCATTTAATTTTAATAAACTTCCAAATCTTAATAATTTAGAAATTTATTAATCTTAATTAAGAAAGTAAGATTGGATTCTACCAATTAAACCCTTGTGTTTCAATCATCAAATAAATTGATTAAGATCAGAGGTTACCCGTTTTCCCTCCTTCAATTAAGCCTAAATGTTAATTAAGGCTAAATTTCTAAAATTACACATTTACCCCTAAGGCTCTAACATTTCATAATTTGTCAAATTCAATTCAAATGACTTTGAAATTTTTATCCTACCTCATTCATGAGTCAATTGAGATATCAGAGGAGAAAATATGATTTTTCAAAATTTAATTTAAATTATGTAATTATTTTCATGCAAAGATAGGATTTTTCAAAGAAAATTCCTAACTTGACTAAGGTAAATTATAATCCCTTGAAACTTTTATTGGAGGTATACCTAGACCAGAGAAGCATTTGGATCAAATTTCATAATTTTTTGAATTCTCTGTGATTTATTAGGATTATTTTAAATTTTGGGTTATTTAATAAAAATAAAATGTTTTGGGAGGTGAAGATTAAGTTTTCTATTTTTGAAAAATCTCTCTAAAATCAGAGAACTCAGAGGAGTAAATTTAATATTTTTCTAGATTTTCCTTGATTTATTGGAATTATTTTAGTGAAAACTCATTTTTAGCCTTTTAAATTTTATATTTTTTTTTTGATTTATTGGAATTATTTTAGTGAAAACTCATTTTTAGCCTTTTAAATAAAAATTATTTTTAAGCTTTGAAAATAAATATCTTTATTTAGAAAATCAGGAAAAATATTTTGATTGTTCCTAAGTGATTAGGATTATTTTTAAGCTTTGAAATTCAATATCTTTATTTAGAAAATCAGGAAAAATATTCTAATTTTTCCTAAGTGATTAGAAAACAATTTAGAACATTTTCATGAGTTTTGTTTATTTTTATGATTTTTATGAATTTTTAATTATTTAAATATTTAGAATAGGCTAAAAATCAAATTTTTATTTTAAACATTATTTTATTTTTATAAAATACCCCTGATCATAAAGAACTCAAAAAACTAAGTTTCATAATTTTTTGAGTTATATTTTGATATTTAAAAATCATTTAAATGCCAAGAGTGGTGTTTATCTTTAAAAATCAATTTAAGTTGTCAAATGAACTCAAAATATTTTGAAATTTTTATTATGAGTTCTCTAGATCATAAACCACAGTGAAGATAAAAAATCAAGTCATTTAAATTTCATATTTTCCAAAATTAATTATCTTAGTGATTTAGTGTTTGTAAAATTTAAGGGCATTTTAAATGACTTGACCCATGAAATTATTTCCAAAAGCTTCTCTAGTCATGATGGACCTTCTAAAATTTTCTTGGGATCTTCAAACCAGTATGCTAATTTCCATGATTATTTTAAATAAATAATGTAGAAAATCTTGAAAAATATGAATCTCTATATCGGAACCTCCTCTGACTTTGGAAAAATCAAAGAATATTCCCTCTTACAGTGGCTACAACATGCCAAAAGTTCAACCCAAGGTAAAGTGCCAATATGCATGGAGAATCAAATGAATATAAATAGTGTTTAATTAATTAAAAATATTTATGCATCAAATGAACTTGGAATTTATTCTACATTGTTGTCCTCTATTCACTGAGGAAGAGGGTATTTTTATTTTATTTTTGTGATTTTTCTATACAAAGTTATGAATTTTCTAAATTAAGGGTATTTGAATAAATAAGAAAAAGCCCTATTTATCTATTTAAAGAGCGCGTGCTGACTAGATCCTAGGCAGCTCTGAAGGCATGCGTGGCGCACTCTAGTTGGACGTCGCCGTCCACGTAGCTGCTGACTCGGCCCGCGGTTTATGTTCCGAAGCGCTACCGGCTCGATCTCCCCCGTCTATTTGATACACGCTCGATCGAATGGCTCCTCATCATCATCCTCGATAGAATGATCTCGTACCCGTCCACACTAAAACTTAAGATCTCAGCCTATACTCAACCAAATCGCTTCGGGTTTGATCCTATGGAATCAAGCTCGGGATAACACATCCATACGGTTAAGATGCCATGAAATCAAGCTTAAGTAAATAGAGAATCAAAATAAGCTCGGAAGGAGGAGAAGTTTTATACCTTTGCTCTGAGAAGGGAGGCCTCAATCACACGTGTTCGGCACGTTCGTTGTGGTCCAAAGAGGCTAGGGATTGAGTCCCTAGTCTTGGTGTATGGCCTAGGTATGAATTCGATCAAGCTCGATTTCAGGTGTTGGTCTAGAGCTATGGTAGAGGTTCTGTGGAAGGGGGGCTTTAGCTTCTTTCACTCTTGTGAAGGTGTGGGCACAAGCAATTGAAGTTTGGTGGAGTGTGGAGGTGTATTAGGTTCTATCCTGGTTTTCGACAGGGTTTCAAGCTCAAAATTGAGCTCCGGCAATGGGAATGGGTGAGGAAAAATGGTTGGAATGCACTGAGGGGATCTTAGGGAAGCTCTGTGTGAAGTTTGGAGAGGCCTCTCTAAGAAAATTTCAGCACACCTCNCAAAGATATCTTAAGCATGTGCATTTTTGGAAATAAGATCCCTTAATTTGGGGGACCTTTGGTCCATGGCTTGATTTAGGTGATTTCATGGTGTTTGGACTTGTCACTAAGTCCAACTAATGGCTGTTGTGGAGTAAATTGTGGTTTTAGGGTGGTTAGGTCACATTTAGTGCATGGGTCCAAGTGGGTGCAAATGACCAAAATTTCAGTTTGGGCTAGGCTAGCCATGTCAATTGGCCCAAATAATTATTTCATTTGGTGTAGATTATCATAAGGAACAACTTTGGTGAAGGATGGAAGTGGTTTTCAGTTCAATTGAATGGTCAATTTGAGGGAATTTTGAACTTTAATCAATTTGGTCATGTTGGGCTAGGCTTGGGTCTATCTTGGGTTAGCCTTGGGCTAAGTCCAAATTTATTGTTTNAAAGATTTTTCAACATTAATTGAGGCCAATTTACTAGGCTATGGGTTCAATTTGGTGAGATTATGTCATATGATCAAAATTGGGGTTTTGACTAAAATCAAAATTGGGTTCAAATCATGGACCAATTGAGCTTGTATTTGGGTTATTTTGGACATATCAAAAGTTAATTTGAGTTTAAGATTGGAATTGGGGTCAATTGAGACCCAATTGATGGACATTTGAGTTGGATTTGGGGAAGTTTGGGTATTTAAAGGGCAATTTGGGGATTTTGGTTAAAGATGGTCAAATTGTCCTAATTGGGTCATGTGATAGTTGAGAGAAATGAAATAAAGAATATTTAGGATTTATTGGAATTTTCTGAGATTTTTTGGAATTTTTTGGATTTTGAGCTATGGAGGGGTATTTTGATAATTTGGGGGTGTTTTAGGGGTTAAAGGCCAAGATGGGTATTTTGGTAGAGTTGAGGTACTAACCATCACCAATAAGCCATGGACCAATGGAAACCCCATCTTGGGTCCTCTACATAGTGATCTTAGCCAAACCATAGCCCTATGGCTAGTAGGTTTAGGGGATCATCTACATGAGTATCCCAAAAGATCGAGGGCTAGCAGGTTTAGGGGACCATCTACATGAGTATCCCAAAAGATCAAGGGATCTAGGTTGAATTTGAGTTCAGGGTTGTGAGTGAATGTGGGTGTAGATGAGTGTAGTGAGTGCCTTAGCTCAAGGTTTAGGGGACCATCTACATGAGTATCCCAAAAGATCAAGGGCTCTAGACTAGAAATTTGAGTTCAGGGTTGTGAGTGATTGTGGGTGCAGATAAGTGTAGTGAGTGCCTTAGCTCCAGACCAAAATTTAGGCGACCATCTACATGAGTATCCCAAAAGATCAAGGGATCTAGGCTAGAAATTTGAGTTGGGGGACCATCTACATGACTATTCCAAAAGATCAAGAGATCTAGGCTAAAAATTTGAGTTCATCGTTGTGAGTGATTGTGAGTGTAGATGAGTGTAGTGAGTGCCTTAGCTCCAGACCAACACCCACGTGAGTGATTGTGAGTGTAGATGAGTGTAGTGAATGCCTTAGCTCCAGACCAACACCCAGGGTTAACCCTAAAGTCCAGCAATCTTAAAGGTGACTCATCTTGAGTTTCCCCGTAGTGACCCCACATACCTACGTGTTTAGAGGTTTGAGAGCAACATGTGGAACTTCAAGCTGAGTAGAGAAAAGTTTGAAATTTCTAGTGGTGAGGGTTTCATGTCTAGTTTTCTAGGAATATTCAACAGGAAAAGTCCTATGGCTAGACCCTAGGCTAATAAAGAGGAAAAAACTAAGCCTCAACCAAAATTGAGGTCAACAAATGGACCCCCAATAGGTGTGGTGTGCTAGGCAAGCATGTCGCGCGTATTGGCGTTGACCGACGAGATCAACAAAAACTAATACAAACTCCTAAGTCAACAGACCCGGAAGTATGCGTAGAGTTATGTGTGTGATTTGTTTCTGCCAGGGAATTAGCAGGTGATCCTCTGGTTGATATCAAGGAGTAGGGACTCTCGCTGGGGATCGAAGAGTAAACTTTGAGTTATTAAATTTCAAAAATTTCCAAAGGATGGGAGTTAGAATGTAAGTGTTGACCCCGAGGTGGGAATTAAAATTCAAATATCAACTCAAAAAGAGGGAGAGAGAGAGAGAGAGTCGAAGTGTAAGGACCGACCTCGAATGTAATGAATTAGAAATGTATGACTGATTTGGAAATGAGAATTGAAATGTAGGTCCATTCTCAAAAGAAACTGTAGGAATGTAAGGACCGACCTCAAATGTAATGAATCAGAAATGTAGGAATGAGAATTGAAATGTATATCAATTCTCAAAAGAGAATGTTGGAATGTAAGGACCGACCTCGAATGTAATGAATCAGAAATGTAGGAGTGATTCAGAAATGAGAATTGAAATGTAGGTCAATTCTCAAAAGAAAGCGTCGGAATGTAAGGACTGACCTCAAATGTAATGAATCAGAAATGTAGGACTGATTCAGAAATGAGAATTGAAATGTAGGTCAATTCTAAAAAGAAAGCGTCAGAATGTAAGGACCGACCTCGAATGTAATGAATCAGAAATGTAGGAGTGATTCAGAAATGAGAATTGAAATGTAGATCAATTCTCAAAAGAAAGCATCGGAATGTAAGGACCGTCCTCGAATTTAATGAATCAAAAATGTAAGACATATTCAGAAATGAGAATTGAAATGTGAATCAATTCTCAAAAGAAAGTGTCGGAATGTAAGGACATACCTCAAATGTAATGAATCAGAAATGTAGGACTGATTCAGAAATGAGAATTGAAATGTAGGTATCAATCCAAAGATGTGAGAATTGAAATGTAAGTATCAATTCGAAGATATGAGAATTGAAATGTAAGCATCAATTTGAAGATGTGAGAATTAAAATGTAAGTATCAATTCGAAGATGTGAGAATTGAAATGTAAGTATCAATTCGAAGATGTGAGAATTGAAATGTAAGTATCAATTCGAAGATATGAGAATTGAAATGTAAGTATCAATTGGAAGATATAAGAATTGAAATGTAAGTATCAATTTGAAGATGTGAGAATTGAAATGTAAGTATCAATTCGAAGATGAGAGAATTGAAATGTAAGTATCAATTCGAAGATGTGAGAATTGAAATGTAAGTATCAATTCAAAGATGAGAGAATTAAAATGTAAGTATCAATTCGAAGATGTGAGAATTGAAATGTAAGTATCAATTCGAAGATGTGATAATTGAAATGTAAGTATCAATTCGAATATGAGAGAATTGAAATGTAAGTATCAATTCAAAGATATGAGAATTGAAATATAAGTATTGAAATGTAAGTATCAATTCGAAGATGAGAGAATTGAAATGTAGGTATCAATTCAAAGATATGAGAATCAGGATTTAGGTGCTGATTTGAAGATGTGATATGAAATTTACAAAGAGCTTGTGATGCTGAATTCGCAGTAGCGTGTTATGTGAAAAGGTTGATTTTGAAGAAGGTTTGTAGAGATTTGTGGAGTTTTTGTGCAGAATGTGAAATTCTGCGAGGATGTGCAGAGGGTTAATGTAGATAACGATGGTTGTGTTGCGCGCACAAAGAGTAGGAAATTCTGAAAATAGAAGTATCCACTCAACAGGTTTGGTTTATTTTCTTGTTGTTTTTATCACAATTTATTTTTTCAAAAATGTGTTTTTAAAGTTTTAATTTTAATTGGTTGATAAGAAATTTGTTTTTTTATTTATTCATTTATGATTATCTTTTATTTGTGTTTTATTTACTGTTAAAAGATTTGTCGTTTCGTTCTTTGTTCATTGGAACTCTGAACCATCGCATGGTTCGCGGCTTTCATCCATCACACAAAAAGGCAATTGACAAAAAGGCACAACTTGAGAAAAATTTCCATTAATCTGCTTCAATAACGATGCTACAGATCCAACATAGGCTAATGCCTCAAAAAGAGTACATCATGTAGTACATGCTGAAATGCATTAAGAGTCCTCTCAAGATATGAGTACATCATAGACTGATTACATGAAATACACATCATGCTTTTTAAAAGAGAGCAAGTGAATTCTCTGTGCTTGGTATACTGAGCTCCTGATCAAGCAGACCTTCTAAGTCATGCTTCAGGACAAGAGTTCCCTTCGCATGTACTTAGAGGTACAACCTTCTCATAGCTCGTAAGGAAACAGCTCCTCCAAATCTGGGTCCTGCTGGAATCCATATGGTATTTTACTGTCATCCGTTCTACGGAAGGTTACAGACACCCTACGGTGTCGTACTTCTGGAATGCAATGCTTGGCAACGTCTGCACCATTGCCTTTGAGAACAAGTACTTAACCAACTAGAAGAGGAATCTCCACAGCCCCTCTGAATTCGTCAGGGCCGACTATATCAATTTTTTTTCCAAACAGAATATTGCTCTTACTCATGAATGAGAACGTGCAGAAAGGCCTCACAAAATCATGATGGTCGATGTGTGGGGGAATGTAGTCACCTTCTTCATAAATGTTGATGATGCAACTGTTAGGAATGCAAGTAGTGGGTAGAATATTCCACTTAACCATTCTCTTGATCATCCATTTTATCATTGGTGGTAATGGATCCACTTGGTCCTACCTGAGGATCCCAGGCGGATTTCCCTGTCTGTCGTTCATAAAATTATAGCAACAGCCGCACTGGATGGTGATTCTTCCCTTTCCCCGCATCCATTTCTTTGGCTCGGAATACGTTCTCTCCATGAGAAGGCCCGCTAGACCTCTATCTCTTAAATCGAAGATACAATCTAGGATGCTTCTTTCATCAGTTTCAGAGAAAACCCTGGTATATAGCTCCAGGCCCTCCAATATGTTGATAAAATTTCTCTGAACCTCTTCATAGAACTCGAATTCTCTTTTGTTTACTATGCTTATTTTGTAGTATTCTACCATACCGAGAGTTGACAGCTGCCTGGGGCGTTCCTTCCTCCGGGCCTCGGCAGGAATCCAAACTGGTGCTGGCCGATCTAGAATATGAGATTCAGCCTCAAGTGGGATGTATGATCCTGGGCTCCGTGGTGCGCGCTGATCCGTCCCTAATAGGACATACGGTTCATTTGTCACAAAATTTGGAGTCTGAGACTCGTTGGTGCTTGAAGTGTATTCTTATAAGGTACTAAAACGTTGTAGATGTAGAACGTTGCATTCCGGGCATTCTACAAATGCGCCCATGACTGATGTCCCGGCTGGTAATTCACTGTTGCATGTTGGGCAACCTCTGCACAAGATATCTGGGACCGGGGGCACATCTGATCCTATCACAAATCCTGACTCTTCATCTGTAGTGGGCAGGCTGACAGAAGTTTCTCTCAGATTTGGATCGTAAATATGTCCCTCAAGAATGGGGGTTAAGAAAACTACTCACGTCTCTTTGGCGCTTGCGCTCCTGTCGCAGAAACACTCTCTGTTTCTTTCAGCTTGCATTTCTGCGTTGCGTCCTGCGGAGTGGAGTATTTGGTAGTTGTTCACTATGGGCGGCTATTAAGCCTCTTTCTGGAGTAGCTATCATGGAGGGCAGTCGGCTGGGCCCCTCCATCGGATCTTGTTCCGCTATCACGTTTTTACCTTTACGTGACACATCGTCTTGAGTGGTCACTCTCAACAGTGAAGGTAGTCCCTTCTTTTCTTCATTGCTGACTATGTCCATTAGAGAACCGTCATAGTCCATATAAATTTGATTTAAATCCATGTTGAAATCTATGACACCTCCTTGTGGCACAGCCGTCCTGGAAGGCAAAGATCAGCCTCTGTCCTGACATTTTTCTGCAGATGACAGAAAGAAATGTCAGTGGGCTGAAGTTTGGCATGAACAAGAAGAAAACAGAGTATCTATTAAAGTAAATTTTAGTTTGTTTTGATGAAAAGGATTACTCATTTTATGTGTGAGTTTTGTTTAATTTAATGGAATATTTAAATCCAAAAGTAGAAAGGAGAACGTCTAAAGTTCAAACCATTTCTAAAAATTTTCATTACATATGAGATTAATTACAAAATTTGGACCCGGTCATAGACATATGGCCATATAGATAACCCTAAAACAATCAAAGTTTCAAAATTTGAAAGCAAGCAGAGGCAAGCGGAGGTAGGTGAATCAGGCTGCGTAATAGGTTTTCAGGTATTGTCCATTTATCGGTAACATGGGTCTTTCACCCTGGAAGTCCACTAACTGGTAGGCTCCTCCTGTATAAACTTTCTCAACGACAAATGGTCCCTCCCAAGTTGGCTCGAATTTTCCACCTATTTTCCTGCGAGCAAGAATAGGTCTTTTGAGCACGAGTACAAGGTCAACAATTTTGAAGGTCCTTGGGCGGACCAATTTGTCATGGGCTTGTATCATCTTTGCCTGGCAGAGCTCCAAATGTTGTTGTGCTTCCAATCGTTTTCCCTCGAGACTCTTCAGTTCTTCAAGTCTGTTTTTTGTGCTTTCTTCCGTTGTGAGTTGGTTGGCAACGGCGACTCTGAGAGATGGTGTCTGGATTTTTAGTGGTAGCACGACCTCGGTCCCGTACATGAGCATATAAGGTGTACACTGAGTGGGAGTCCTGAAAGTCGTCCTGTAGGCCCACAAGGCTTCTAACAATTTGCTGTGCCAATCCCTTTTATTTTCATCCAGTGTTTTCTTCAAAATTTGTACCAGTGTCTTGTTGAAATCTTCAGCCAGACCATTTGCTCTGGGATAGTAAATTTTAGAGTATCTCCAATTTATCTCATGTCTTCTGACAAAATTATTGATCTTCATACTTTTAAAAGCATTCCTATTGTCAGAGATTATTCTTCGCGGTACTCCAAAACGGTAGACAATTTGGCTTTTAAAAAATTGAAGGACGTGCTGTGCAGTAACCTCACGTAATGGTACTACCTCTGCCCATTTGGAGAAATAATCTGTAGCGGCAAGAATGAACATGTGTCCTTTAGAAGATGGGGGGTCTATCGAACCTATTATGTCTGTGCCCCAACACTCGAATGACCACGAGGCAACAGTTAGGTGCAGCACATTTGGAGGTTGGTGTAAGACCACCCCATGCACTTGGCATTGGTGACATCTTCTAGATGTATCCATGTCATCGGACATCATTGCTGGCCAATAATATCCGAGTCTTTTGATCATCATTTTCATTTTTGGTCCCGACTGGTGAGCGCCACACAATCCGACATGTACTTCTTTGACAATATTTTGTGCCTCAGCTCTGCTCAAACACTGTATCCATATTTGGTCGAACGATCTTCTGTAGAGAACATTTCCCACCAGGGCGTAAGACATGACCATTCTTGTGATGTGGTGCGCCTCAGACTAGTCCTCTGGCAGCTTTCCAGTATGCAAATATTCTATTAATGGCTTGCGCCAATCTTTGTTGATGTCTGCAACTGTATTTATTGTTTCTTCTTTTCGAAGTTTGTGTAGGGTTTTGAAGTTATTTTGAGACAAGACTCGTCTTCCTTGCCTCGTGACTTCGATGGAATCCTCCAGGGGACATGTCATTTCCTTAGCAAGTTTTGCTAGAGCGTCGACATGAGCATTATCTCCCCGAGGAATCCGGTAGAAAGTCACCTCAGGAATCTGCTCCAAGAGCTTCATCGCGTACTGATGGTACTCTGCTAGTCTTGGTTTTAAAATTCTGTATTGTCCGGCAACTTGCTGGATGACAAGTTGAGAGTCACCATAAATGACAACGTTTGTTATACCCATTAAAATTGCCAATTCCAAACTGGTGATTAAAGCTTCATATTCTGCTTCATTGTTGGTGCATAACTCTGTCAGGTGGTACGAAAACCTCAACAAACCCTTATATGGCGTAATAAAGATCAAACTGATCCCTGCCTTGCCTGGTATAATTGTGCCTGATCTTTTGTCTTTCCTGGCTGACGAAGCACCATCGAAGTACATTTCCCAGCGCTGCGCACTCGAAAATTCCATTTGTAGTATCTGCTCGTCTTGTAACTCATCGTTGAGAGAGGACCCAGCTGGCAGTGGGTGTGCAGCGAGAAAGTCAGCTAAAATTTGTCCCTTGATAGCACGGAGGGGCACAAAAGTTATATCAAATTATAATAAGATCATTGACCATCTCGCTAAACGTCCGGAGAGTGTTGGTCGCGTCATCAAATATTGCAATGGATTAACTTTCAAAATTAGGGTGATCTTATGAGAAAGCATGTCATGTCTAAGCTTTTGAGCGGCACTGGTTCTCAATAGGTGGGTACCTTACCTCCGTCGGTATTAGATGACGACTCAAGTAGTAGAGCGCATTTTCTTTTCCCTCCTCATTGATTTGGGCTAAGAGGGCTCCAAGAGAGTCATCTAAAGCCGCGGTATAAAGTATCAATGGTTTTCCTGGGATAGGGGCTGCCAAAATAGGAGGTGTCATTAAATATTGTTTAACGTACTCAAAGGCCAGCTGGCATTTCTCTTCCTAAATAAATTTAGCATCCTTTTTAATTAATGTCGAGAAAGGCTGACACCTATCAGAGAGATTAGAAATAAAGCGTCTTAGATATGCCAACTTTCCCTGGAAGGAACATAGCTGCTTCAAGGTTTTAGGGGGAGGCATGTACAAGATAGCTTTAATTTTATCCGGGTTCGATCTCGATTCCCCGATGACGGACAACGAATCCTAGAAATTTCCCGGAGGTGACGCCAAATGCGATCTCGATTCCCCGATGACGGACAATGAATCCTAGAAATTTCTCAGAGGTGACGCCGAAGGTGCACTTTAAGGGATTCATTTTAAGGTCATATTGTCGTAACCGTTCAAACACAATCCTCAAATTGTACAAATGGTCTTTTTTCCGTTTACTTTTGATGACCAGATCCTCCACGTAGCATTCTACTTGATTATGGATGAGGACGTTAAAAATATTCATCATTGCACGCTGATATGTTGCTCCGACGTTCTTTACGCCAAACGGCATCACTGTGTAGTAGAAGAATCCCATTGGTGTTTTGAAAGCTATGAGCGAAGCATCCTCGGGAGCCATCTTGATTTGGTTATACCCCAACGATCTGTCCATGAAGGAGAAAATTTCATGTGTTGAAGCAATATCCACCATCATTTCTGGTATAGATAGTGGAAACTCGTCTTTTGGACATGCTTTGTTCAAATCTCTGAAGTTGACACAAACGCGGATCTGTCCATTTTTCTTTTTAACCGGTACACTATTGGCTAACCACGTAGGATACTGCTCTTCTTTAATAAAGTTAGCGTCTATCAACTTCTTCACCTCGGCGATGACTTGTTGTTCTATCTCGACGCGCATTCTCCTGGGAGCTTGTTCTACTGTGGTTACATTCTTGTCCACCCCAAGTTTATGGACTGCAACCTCTACTGACAGTCCTGACATTTCATCATAGCTCCATGTGAAGCAATCTTTGAGATCTGTTAATAGTTTGACCAGTTCTGCAGATTCTTCGTCATCAAGTAGAGAACTTATAAATGTAGGTCGAGGTCGTTTTTCAGTCCCGAGGTTAATCTCTTTCAATTCATCAATAGTGGATTTAATTTCTTTCTCAAATTCTGGCGGAGCACCTTCTATTCGTTGATCAGCAGAGTCATCCTCAATATCGAGACAATCCTCTTCTGATTCACTAGTAACAATCATGCAAAATTCAGAATCATCGACTGGTCTAACTGTACCAAATCTGGACCTTCTTTTGAATTGGGAGTTTGAATTTTAGTATTCCATAATTTTTTAAAAAGTTGAAATTTTTCTTTTGGCATTTGTTTTGGTAAATGTCCCTGTTGAATTAACTTTTGAACATAAGGCGAGAAGTAACCAAAAGGTAATTCCATTAATTCATTAGAATCAACATCCAAATTTACATGTTTTTCAAGCTAAGTAGAGGTAGAAGCGTGGTAAAATTTGATCGGCTTTGAACCAACAATACGGACTTCCTTAACCCTAAAATCTCGACCTTTTGAGGGAGAATCGGAGTGAGGGTCATAGTATCCACATAGTGGTTTATCCGATCATACATTATTTCATATTCATTCCTCTCTGTATCTTCTAAGGATATCTCGTACTGAGGCTTCTTTTGTTTTGTCATCATTACCTCATCTTCCGAACTTCTTCATCACCAATGTTGATAGTTGGCCTAGTCCGTTCAACAATTAAATTGATCTTTCCTCGTCCGTTTCCCCGGCCTCGACCTCGGGTGCGTGAACTAGAAGAACCTCCACCAACTCGTTGTAAGGGAGTGGTAGAAGGTTGTTGAAGCGAAGTTGTCTGGCCTCTTTTTTGTGATCCTTTTAAATCTTCATCTTTGTTTGTCAAAATCTCACGCGAGAAGACAGTCTTCTTTGGAGGTGCATAGTAGGCAACATCTTCATGGATACCAACTTCATGTACTGAAAATGGTTGTAGGTCTCCCTTGTTGCAATTCTCTTGACCATCTTTGCGGTATTTAATGCACTGGTGTAGGGATGATGGGACCAGATTGTGCTCATGAATCCATGGTTGACCCAATAGAGCGTTAAAACAGGAATCGACGTCGATTTTAACGGTTGTTACGAGTTCTCCGACCTTCATAAGTAATGAAATTGATCCAAGGGCTCTTTCACCCTTCTGGTTGAATCCTCTTAACATCATGTTATCAAGGATGAGCTCCTGAACGTTGAAGTCCAAATATGCTAATGTCCGTAGACTCATCAAGTTAAGAGATGCTCCAGGATCTACTAAAACTATGGATAACACAAATCTGCCAATGCTGACGAAGATGTAGAGCGGACGGTTGTGGTCGGCGGTACCGAGCAGCAAGTCTTCATCTGTGAAGGTTACCCCTGACTATTCTCCTAATGAGCAAACTTCATCTGAGGATGTGCTACCCAACTGAGCTAAGCAAAATTCTGGATCTAGCAAAGCTGTAACCAGAGACTCTCTCATCTCCTTTGACAGGATCAGAGCGTCGTAGATGCTTAATCGGGCGAGATTCTCTCATCTCCTTTGACAGGATCAGAGCGTCGTAGATGCTTAGTCGGGCAGGCAACATCCTAAGATGAACTAGCACGTTGTAGTCTACTTTTTATGCTCCTCCAATTTTGTCTTGATCATGTGGTTCTTCCACTGACGGAGGTGGGGGTATCTTTTCTCGAGTCATTATCTGTTTTCCTTCGTCTGTTGAAGTTGTTCTTGGTGGTAACACTTTTCCGCTCCTTAAGTTGACTTCTGTGACTTCTTCTTCTTGAGATATCATTGTTGAATCTTTCGGTGTCATCTCATCTTCATCGGAGAGGTCTAAGTTGATGGCAAACGGTGCACTATGACACTCAAGAGTTGGCTCTTCGTTATTGGTGCTGTCGTAAGCGATATCGTTGAGTTCTTCTTTGGCCTTGACAACGAGTTCATCAGACTCGCGTACGATTTGAGGATCATTTTGAGGATCAAGATCGCAACTAGATTGGTCATAATTANACTCATGTACGATTTGAGGATCATTTTGAGGATCGAGATCGCAACTAGCTTGGCTATAATCAGTCACACCCGGAGGGACAAAAAGATAATCATACAAAGTCAAGGGTTCGAGAACTTTCTTCTCCGAATCCGAGACAACCAATCTAGTAGAGGCAGCCCCTATCCTACCCCCTGTGCTATCAATCTTGGCAGCGATGCTCTTATTTTTCTTTCTCTTTGTCCTGGACGATGAAGGATTCTCCGGTGAAATCTTCATCTTGGGCTCAGTGTGTTGCAGACTCTGAATGGAGGGTTGTTTTGATGCAAACTATAGCTTGTTCAGTATCTTCTTAGATGATGTGCTCCATATCTCATTCCATCCTTCTTCGGTATTTGTGGAAGCTTGTTTTGATGAATCCTGCATTTGATTGAGGACCCTCTTGAGTTCATCCCAAGTTGTACTCCATCCATCTGTTCCGACATATGGATCAATTGGGGAGATTGACTCAGTTGAAACCATGTTTATGGAACCTTTTTTAGGTTCTCTCAAATACTCCTTTGGTATTGTTATATTCTCTTCCTTGAGGTTTTTCTC
>JXCR01144228.1:3911-20229 GCA_002079205.1 Phalaenopsis hybrid cultivar | reverse complement strand
TATATATATATATATATATATATAATATCATATCAACAACAACTCGTATCAGAGCTTTGTTCGGATCTGAGGAAGAATGATGGCTGCAGATGAAGTGAATGTTTCAGGAATCGAGAAGATGACAGATTTTGGTTATTGGAGGATACAGATAGAGGACCATCTCTATGGGAAGAAACTTCATCTTCCGTTATTGGGGAAAATATCTGAAATAATAGATGAGACTGAATGGAATTTGTTGGATCAACAAGTTTTGTGGGTTATTCGATTGACCCTATCGAGGTCCGTTGCACTCAACTTCGTCAAGGAAAGGACGAATGCAGATCTCATGACAGTCTTATCAGGTNTACATTGAAGTTGAAATAATATCTTAAAGTGATATTATGTGTCTCAAAAATCATCCCGACTCGCTAGTTACAAAAATATCTTTATGATATGGATGCATGTACATAGTCTGAATGTACATTGATAGCAAAATATTTTGAACATATATGATATATGTATATAATTTTGTGCAAATCTTTAGATATTCACATTCAAATTATTATACCATCTCTATACTTATCGTGAAATTAGCCTAGCCTTTTTGAAATTTTATTTGGATATTAGAGCTTTCAAAATACATGTAAAAGCTCTTTTTTTTTTAACTTTTTAAGAACCACATTCTGTTCGCTTGAGATTTTGAAGTTCTAAATTTCTCAGGCTTGATTATTTTTGAGCTTAGGACCTTAAATTTAAATCATGAAGTTTCAAAAATTTTTAGGACCCTAAGATCTTAAATTTTAAGCCTCAAATTTTTTAAGATTTTTAAGCCTAAAATGTTTAAATTTCAAAAGCCTAAAATTTTAAATATTTTTGAGACCTTAAGAGCGTAAATTTTAAAAGCCCATATCCGAAATATTTTTGAACCCTGAGCGCTTAAATTTTAAAAGCCATAATTTTCAAATATTTTAAAATTTAGATGATTCACGGTTTATATATTTTTATGAGTTAAAAAATTTCAAGATTTTAAAATATTAGGAAGTTCAAATCGCCCAAAAATTTGGCAGCCTCTCGACATCAATTCTTTAAGAAAATGTTAGCCTTCCTAACTGTCTTAAACGACTTGCTAGTCAGTTTCGTGAGACATTGTGCCCGAGGAACAAAAATACGTCTTTAACACGCTGTCTTAAAAGACAACGAACACTCAATGTACATGTAAAAAATTGTCATATTGCAAGCAAGCGTTTTCCAAGTGATACTATACTTTCTTTGAACGTTACTATACNTATATATATATATAATATCATATCAACAACAACTCGTATCAGAGCTTTGTTCGGATCTGAGGAAGAATGATGACTGCAGATGAAGTGAAAGTTTCAGGAATGGAGAAGATGACACAGATTTTGGTTATTGGAGGATGCAGATAGAGAACTATCTCTATGGGAAGAAACTTCATCTTCCGTTATTGGGGAAAATATCTGAAAGAATAGATGAGACTGAATGGAATTTGTTGGATCAACAAGTTTTGGGGGTTATTCGATTGACCCTATCGAGGTCCGTTGCACTCAACGTCGTCAAGGAAAGGACGAATGCAGATCTCATGGCAGCCTTATCAGGCATGTACGAAAAGTCATCGGTGAATAACATGGTGTACTTGATGAAGAAGTTATTGAACTTGAAGATGGTGGAAGATGTTTACGTTGCTCAACACCTGAATGATTTTAACACTATCACAAATCAATTTTCATCTGTTGAAATTGATTTTGATGATGACATACGTGCGTTGATATTGTTGGCATCGTTGCGAAATAGTTGGGAAACTATGAGGATGGCAGTTAGCAGTTCTACAGGTAAATCTAAACTGAATTGTGATGATATTCGTGATTTGATTTTGGCTGAGGTTCGCAGAAAAGATTCTGGCGAGATCTCAGGTACAAGTTCGACACTAAATGTTGATTTCAGAGGAAGATGACAGAACATGAACTCAAATAGAGGGAGATCAAAATCAAAGTCTGGTCAACAGACAACCTGCTGGAATTGTGGCATGGTTGGGCCATATAAAGAGGAACTGTAGGAATCCCAAGAATATAGAGAATAATAACGCAAATATGGTATATGAAGAAGTACATGATGCACTATTGCTGGTAGTTCATAGTTCTGTTGATGATGGAAGTAAAGAGGATAATGGTTCTGAGGCATCCATTTCTATTATTCCACGGACAGATGGTGGAGAACCACAGAGTTATGAAGAAATAATGCAAGATGAAAGTTCTAGCAAGTAAGAGCTAGCAGAACTTCCACCAGGGAAGAAGACATTACACAACAAGTAGGTGTACCAGGTGGATACTAAGCATGATGGCAGTAAAATGTATAAGGCTAGACTTGTTGAAAAATGATTTCAGCAGAGGTAGAATATTACTCATGCAGTGGGAGTTGTAAGCAGAGACAAGAGTATTCCAAGAAATAGCTTGGAGGTGCAAGACTATTTGGACCCTAATGATATGTTGACTGAGGGTGTTACTCTTGAGAAACTGACTTTGTGTACAACTTCAGTTGGTCTTATGGAGTGAAGACAGTGCTTTGAGTTGCAGAGGTGGAGGATTCAAGGTGGAGGATTCATGTTTGAAGAAAAGGGTGACACCGCCAGTGGAGGATGTCAGTTTGAGGAAGGAGATGTTGTAGCATGTGTATCGGTCTCCAAGTGGGAGATTGTTAGCGCTGGAGATCGTGCTCCTCCCGCCTCATATGTTTCGCGAAACGATGCCAACTCTCGCTCCCACTCTTTCGATCATGAAAAGTTGCGACCGCGGCCTGCAGTTTCGCTGTAACCGCTGTTCTCGCCTCCATTTCGCAAAACACCGCCTCCTTTCATCCCGAAGCTTCTTGTTCGTGATAAAAAGATATCAGACTGCTCTCCTTGAAGTTTAGAAGTCACGGTTGGTCTTCTTCTTCGGGCTTCCTCAAAATAAAAGGAAGGAAAGTGCAAGAATTAGTTCCTTGCGGCAGAAAGAAGAAGAAAGAAAAAGAAGTTTATTTTCCCTTGACTTCTTCTTGGTGGCTTGTGGCTGAAGAGAAATTAGGTTTATTTCTCTTGTAAGTTTATTTTATTCGATGTATCTCGGTGTAGAGTTTCTTCAATGTATCTCGGTGTAGAAAGAGAAGAAAAGAGAAGAGAGCAACGAAGTGAGAGATTCCTCTTGTAAGTCTAGGTGATCGACTGATGTAAATTCCTCAAGTAGTAAAATCCTCTGCAACTCCATGGACGTAGACAGTTTTGTCGAACCACATAAATCTGTGTGTTCTTTTTTGTGTGAATTTTTCTCGTTCTATTTTTCGCTTCGTTGATCGTTCTCCTATTTGATTTATATATATATATCATATCATCAACACTAGAGGATTAACATTGGAGCCCAAACATACACCACATACACATTCATATCCACCCTATAATTAAAATTAAAATCAATTTTCAAAAGTTCAATCACAAATCGAAATCCAAAGAAAATCAATTTTGATTTATTTTTTACGTGAATTTGAGACATGTTGGTGCGTGCTGAGGGGCGCATTGCTGGGACCGTTCTGCTTGACTTTGGTCGTCACTTAGGCAAAGGTGTGTCGGCATTTTGATGGTTGAACGATTCTGTGGGGCCAACATATATCATTCGTAATGTCGCGCCCGAATCATACTTAAACCGATTTGACGTCGACGAATTTTTCTAGGCGACCCCGGATCACAAAACGGACAACGCGAGCATATTTGGAATGTTGATTTTATCCTGGAGGGACACTCATTTTATTATGGTTCCATGCACAAACAAATCACACGCAAATTAACGCATTTAAAAGAAATAATAATAATAAAAATATAAAAAACCCCTATGAAAGCTCACATCCTAAAGGAAAAATTTTTTGATGGACTCTGGAAGTAACTCTACGTGCGGACTCCAATAATATGTCGCTATGTGTGCTACATCGCAGATATTATTTTGGGGTTATTAAAGTGAAACTGCGGCTGTTATTTCAGGGTTATTGAAGAGAAACACAAATGTTCCACTTCAATAACCCAGAAGTAACCCCGAAATTCTCCGCGGTTCCACTTTAGTAATCTCGAAATAACACCGAAGAGTTTATTTCGGGATTATTTTTCGGTATTTCGGGATTATTGAAGTGAAATATATGAGCTTCTCTTCAATAACTCCAAAATTACCCTGAATAACATTTACGATGTTATTTTAGGTTGTTAAAGTAGAACTCAGATATTATTTGAAAGTTCATAGTTTCACTTTGATATTATTTTAAATAGACCTTATATAACAGACAGTATATTCAAATAGAGTATGTGCAGTAGAAAATGTTCCCCATTTGCACTCCCCAAGTAAAACCCAGCCGCTTCCCTCTTCGGCCCGAACCCTTCGCTCGTGTGCCCAAGCTCCGCTGTTTTCGTGACCGAGCCGACCCATTCGGCGAATGCTCTCCTGGTTCTCTCTCCACCAGCCAACCGAGCGCTTCCCTCCTCCCTTTATCCGTGAGCACCTTCCCCTCAAAAACCCAAACCGTAAGCAACCTTCCCTCCGAAGCCGCGGGCCAGTTTCCTGCTCTGCCGATCGCCGCCCGGATTTGTCGATTGCCGCCCAGATCTGCCAATCGTCGGCTAGATCTACCAATCTCCACCTAAATCCGGCAGGTATCCTTCGATCTTTGTCAGACCGAGCCCTCTCCTAGTCGAATGCAATGGAGTACATGGTTGAGGTTTACTGCTGATGTTNTTTGTCAGACCGAGCCCTCTCCTAGTCGAATGCAATGGAGTACATGGTTGAGGTTTACTGCTGATGTTAAAAAAAAAAAAACTGTGGTGATAGAGATCTATTCGCTATTAGCTTCTTCTTTCTTTTTTTTCTTTTCACTATTAGCTTATATATATGAAGGTGTGCGGTATTTGTTGCTGCCTGATAGATCCCATTATCTCATGTTATGTTCTTTTTTAACTTCCATATTCTTCCAGCGCTTAAAACTGAATTCTTTGAGGAATAAACTAGGATGAGTCCAAATTGGTCCAACTGACACTATATAGGCAATCTTTCTACGATTGATAAATTGAGTTTTTTTTGTGTTTTTTTTTCCTCT
Organism: Phalaenopsis hybrid cultivar; assembly: GCA_002079205.1. Lineage (NCBI taxonomy): Eukaryota > Viridiplantae > Streptophyta > Magnoliopsida > Asparagales > Orchidaceae > Phalaenopsis > Phalaenopsis hybrid cultivar. The sequence goes on along the minus strand of JXCR01144228.1, from coordinate 15,123 downwards.
GATGCAATTTTCTGCTTGAGGCGCAATGCACTTATCATTGACTAATATGTTGAGAACTTGAAGACTTTTATTTGGATTTAGATGAAGGTCAAAAAATGTCGCAATTTGAAATGTATAGACTGTTTATGCTGCTAAAACATGGCATTGGTTTTACAAGGCCTTGTTTGATTAGTTGCTCAACCGGAAGCAACTAATAATTTAGAAAATGGAGTTCGGGATTCAAAATTTTGTCTAATTAATGGAGTTTATAATCTGACATGACATGTTTCTCGTGGAAGCCATCACCTTGCACTGCCTTTGATTTGGGGAAGAAGCCTTTCTTCTCAGGTTGGACGTAAGTCTAGTGATGAGGAGAATTATGTGCTGGTTTCATTTCCCTTAAAAAAATTCATGGTGGAAAGTTTTTTTCTTACCTCTCCTTGTTCCATTTGATTGTAGGACATTATCACCTTTTCTGGTAACAATTAGAGCCTGAAGAACTTAAATCATTGCAAAGTTTCTAATCTTTTTTGTCCTTTTATTCCATCGAGTATCTTAAATAGTTTTCTGATTCTTGTGCCTTTTTGAGTCTCTCGGCTGCCTCCTTATTACTGGATTGATTTTTGATTTTTTTTTTTTTTTGAGAAGGCTATGATAAGTAATATGACCCTCGTGGTTGTCCTGGATGGCCTCTATTCCATTATGCTTTTCTACATATCCAAGTTTGGTCTAAAGTATTCTTGGCAAACGAGATCCCTTGTTATGTGGGTCTGCCGCCTTCTTCTGATGGCAAATTATTCATCTCTTTGTGTTTACTCTGGGCCTTGTTATTTTTAAGGGGAATTTACATGCTTAACACCTAATTCTTATGCTCTTACATGTCAAACACCCAAAATTGAATTTACATACATACTACTCATTTCCCTTGATTGCTATAAGCTTTAGAAGACTGTTGGACCCAATCATTTTCGCAACTCCGGTCATTTAACTGTCATCCCCTCTACCTCCTTGTAAAACACTGGGATCATCCAAAATTAAAACTCAAAATTTAAGGCTATTTTTGCTCAGCAACCTGGCTATTTTCTGATTAACCCTTATAGAACTGTTTAAAGTTCATGGATCAACTTTATTCGTCAAAATAAGATTATGAAATGTTATTTTACTTATGTTGAAGCAAGAAAAATTGTCGAGTTTCTCCTACATGCACCATTTCCTATCTCAGATCCCTTTTAGAATTACGTATTGGGAAAATTTAGCCATATCAATGATGGTTATAAATTTCCATATTTGACATTTGTCTTCTTTTAAGCTTACAAACATGCCATTCAATTCTCTCATTTATTTAGATATCTAACTTTTTTTTTTCTTATGAAATAAATCTATTCTTATGTAGATAACATGGTAAGCGTGTAAAAGCTAAAGAGTGTGTAGATATAAATACATTAAAATCGAATCAAATGTATGTAGGAATTTCTTTTTATTATAAATCTCTATATGAAATTCGGGAAATATTCTTGTTTTTAAAGATTTTACCGATTTTAATAATAATCAAATTTGGTCTTTTGATTTTGATCTATTTGTTGGAAACCAGAGATTTAGATTAAAAACTGAGAAAATGATTAAAATGTTGTCTCAAATTTTTAATATAACATTATATTGGAAATGTTTAAGAGTTAAATATCCTAAATTAAAATATTATATATTGAATTTGTAAAAAATATTATTTTATCATTATTAAATCATTTACATTAAAATAAAATAATTTTATTATTTATTATGTCATTCGATTAAACTTCTAATTTAACCTAAATTAAATTTTTGAAACATGAAACTCATTTATTTGGTTCGATATTCGCTTTGGTTTAAACTATCTTTCCTTAACAATCTTTCCTGTTGTTTCCACAAAGTAGGCCGACCATAAAATAGTCAATGTAAAAAAGATACAAGAAATATTATTTTTTAATTAATCAGTTAATTTGAANATCTTTCCTTAACAATCTTTCCTGTTGTTTCCACAAAGTAGGCCGACCATAAAATAGTCAATGTAAAAAAGAAACAAGAAATATTATTTTTTAATTAATCAGTTATTTCGAGCCAATACGAGCTGATTATAATCGAACAAATGTTTGTTTGTGTTCAGCTCATTTATAAATTAAACTTAAAAAGATTGTTCTTGTTCGACTCGCTTTCTTAAGGAAGGAATCGAAGAAGAGAATCTTAATGACCCGAACACAAATTATTTGCTAATGATAATTTTTTTCAACAACCCTACTTAAAATGACTCCTCATGGTTTTACAAATCAGTTTTAGAAAATCCCTACATGAATAAAATTGATCAATGTTAAGGGAACTTAAAGACTTGACTAGTGATAAAGTTTTAAGATTAACACTTTCAAAAGATTGGTAGGTGCTAAACTCGAACCCTTTTTGTGTGAATATGTTTACATCGCTTTTAGCAGGTAGATAAGACATCATTGACCAATTTTCTTATTTGCGAAAACAATCATATACCTTATATACAATGTTTGTTCTCATTATTATATTTGTTTTTGCCAACATCTGCCTGGTTCTGTAAGAATTTCTACACAGTTCTTTTTGAAACAGTCCTACGCAATTCTCTTTTGAAACAGTTNAGAATCTTAATGACCCGAACACAAATTATTTGCTAATGATAATTTTTTTCAACAACCCTACTTAAAATGACTTCTCATGGTTTTACAAATCAGTTTTAGAAAATCCCTACTTGAATAAAATTGATCAATGATAAGGGAACTTAAAGACTTGACTAGTGATAAAGTTTTAAGATTAACACTTGCAAAAGATTGGTAGGTGCTAAACTCGAACCCTTTTTGTGCGAATATGTTTACATCGCTTTTAATAGGTAGATAAGACATCATTGACCAATTTCTTATTTGCGAAAACAATCATATACCTTATATACAATGTTTGTTCTCATTATTATATTTGTTTTTGCCAACATCTGCCTGGTTCTGTAAGAATTTCTACACAATTCTTTTTGAAACAGTCCTACGCAATTCTCTTTTGAAACAGTCCCACTTTAGGAGAGTAATTTCACAATATTTTGTTTATTTTCCCTATACATAAGGATCTTTAAAAGCTTAACTTAACCTTTCAATTATGTGTATCACCGCTTCATCATAAGAATGGAGAGGGGATAACTCCCGCGGTACTAATAGTCTTTCAAATTAGGTTGTGTTTGAACTAAGTGTTGGGATCTCTAGTCAACTAGGTTTGGTTTATTCAAATCGATATTATTCTTTTATTGACTGAAGTTTCATTCTACAATAATTAATAACTAATAAAAAATATTATCAATATAATAATATATTATTGTGAAATCTAACTAAATGAATTCTAGTTAATATAATTTTATATAAATAATATATTATATATGATACGAGTTATTATTGAACCNATTAGAGAAGCATATTTCAAATCCATGCTAACAAATATGAAGCTAAAAAATTCTGTACCAAAAAGCAGATTAGAAATAGCTAGCTACTAACAAAGGTTCAAAAGAAAACCCNGTTCGATATTCGCTTTGGTTTAAACTATCTTTCCTTAACAATCTTTCCTGTTGTTTCCACAAAGTAGGCCGAACATAAAAAAGTCAATGTAAAAAGATATAATAAATATTATTTTTTAATTAATCAGTTAATTCGAGCCAATACGAGCTGATTACAATCGAACAAATGTTTGTTTGTGTTCAGCTCATTTATAAATTAAACTTAAAAAGATTGTTCGTGTTCGACTCGCTTCCTTATTGAAGGAATCGAAGAAGAGAATCTTAATGACCCAAACACTAATTATTTGTTAATGATAATTTTTTTCAACAACCCTACTTAAAATGACTCGTCATGGTTTTACAAAGCAGTTTTAGAAAATCCCTACATGAATAAAATTGATCAATGATAAGGGAACTTAAAGACTTGACTAGTGATAAAGTTTTAAGATTAACACTTGCAAAAGATTGGTAGGTGCTAAACTAGAACCCTTTTTGTGCAAATATGTTTACATCGCCTTTAATAGGTAGATAAGACATCATTGACCAATTTTGTTATTTGCGAGAACAATCATATACCTTATATATATTTGTGATACAATGTTTGTTCTCATTATTATATTTGTTTTTGCCAACATCTAACTGGTTCTGTAAGAATTTCTACACAATTCTTTTTGAAACAGTCCTACACAATTCTCTTTTGAAACAGTCCCACTTTAGGAGAGTAATTCCACATTATTTTGTTTATTTTCCCTATACATAAGGATCTTTAAAAGCTTAACTTAACCTTTCAATTATGCGTATCACTGCTTCATCATAAGAATGGAGAGGGGATAACTCCCACGGTACTAATAGTCTTTCAAAATTAGGTTGCGTTTCAACTAAGTGTTGGGATCTTTAGTCAGCTAGGTTTGGTTTCTTCAAATCGATATTATTTTTTTATTGACTGAAGTTTCATTCTACAATAATTAATAACTAATAAAAAAATATTATCAATATAATAATATATTATTGTGAAATCTAATTAATAAATTCTAGTTAATATAATTTTATATAAATAATATATTATATATGATATGAGTTATTATTGAACTTAATATTGAGTATTTACCATGTTACTTGTTGAATAACAAACAAGTTTGTTCATGAACATAGATGAACAAGTTCAACTATGTTAATGTTTAGTTCATTTAAACGCTTAAGTTTTTAAAATTTATTCAAGTTTGTTTATTTAGTAATTTGAATGAACATGATCGAGTCTTAATCGAACCAACTTCGAGTTGTTCATCGAGTGCATTGGTTCATTTACAGCTCTGCACAAGGCTTCACATGCTTAAATGAATAAATTGCTATTTATAGTTTGACCTGATGGAGCTTTTGCTGTGCTTGTTGAAAGGTTTTCTGAGGCTGGTCTGGTTATGTCATTTTCAGTTGTGTCTTTCATTCATTGTGTGATGATTATCTGATCTAAAGAACTGCTTGTAATGAAAAAATATCTTAAAAATTACTTTATTGCACCATAAAAATTCCTAAAAGATTTTTTAATTCCTCAAAGAACTATTCTTTTTAGCTTTTATTAACATATTTGTTTTCTCTGTAGAGTATTGTGAAAGCGTTGATTTGGCTGGTTGCCAAAGATGGATACCCCTCTCGCAACTATTGTCCACAAGGAAAATGTACGCATTGATGGAGGTATGACATTATACTATAACGATTGCACTAATAGCTTAATCTTACTTAACATGATTCTGAGAGTTATAATTGGTTGAAATTTATAGGAAAAGCTACTGTGACAATGAAACCTGAAAAGCTAAACACTGCTAAGACTGCTGGCAAAGTGCGCAAGGCTTTGGAAGATCTTAGAAGTACTAATTTACTTGTGGTAGGGGCTTCAAAAGATGTTGATTTAAAGCAGAAGTCTACTAGGAAAGGCAACGAAGCAGAAAAGAATCAAATGACTAAGAGACACCTTGTTACTGGGCAAACGAAAGTTGCTAATCTGAATAATAAGTCAGTGTTGCAGGGAAACTATGTGAAAGGGAATAAACCCTTCGACCATATATTGACTGATGAAGAAATAAAAAAGTGTTATGAATGGGCTAAGGATGGAATAGAGGGAATGGGAGGTTATTCTTTGTCTGCAAAAGATGAGACAAATTTTGTTATGAAACAAACTTTATCAGAGATAATGGCATCAGCCATTGGAGTACCAGTCTCAGAGTTGGAACAACCGTTTACGGTAATTAGCAAATATATTTTCATTGAAAAACATTCTGGTACACCTGCGTTGGCATTTTTCGTTGCAATTCATTTAGAATGTTAGACAAGAAATTTTGGTTTTACCATTTCATGCCATTGTTCTTGCCAAATATTGTGTACATGTCAATGTTCACAAATATTTTTATTCTTCCATTCCTTAAAAAAACCGTCATGTTGCGTTATTTAAAATGTCGGTTTTGTGTAGTTTTTTTTATTTTTTTTTTATTCTGTTATTTTTGGTAGAGTGAAGAAGAAGGCTACGAGACAGATGATTCGGATTTTAAAATATCAGTTCCAGGTTTTTCTCTTCAATTCCTTTCTTAATTATTTCATATGTATAGCTCCAATTTTCACAAGTTTTTAAGTAGATGATGCATGCTTAACTAGTAAATCAGTTGTACAAATGTGCAGGGCGCCTTTCATCTGTTTATACACCAGAAGAACAAGATGATCCTCTTGGTGTAGTTGGATTATGGCTGGAAGAGCACTACCCATTGCCAGAATTAAAGCTAAATGATGATTAAGAAGCATTTAGTATTTGGTAGTGACGGCAGTATTAAATCTGAAATCCCGATTTCTCAGTAGAATATGCAATCAGTAGAAAATTTCTTAGGTTTGTTCAAGCTGTGTATTTTAGTTACTTCGATGTCAAAGATCACCTCATTTTTTTATTTTTAGCCAAAGGTTTATTTAAGCATGATTGCTTTCCCAATGATTTTCATCATTATGAAATAATTATAAGATGGTCTATTCATTATTAATAAAATTATTATTATATTTAAATTTTTATTATAATTATTTTTATAATAAATTTTATCAAGAATATTCTTTATTATTATTATTATTATTTTTTATTCTTGTCCCTTTTATATGTATGCATATATTTTTAGATTTGCATTAGAAAAATCATTTTAATAAAGCTTTAAAATTCACTTTTTTATAGATTGAAGAATTATGCCCGTTTGTACTCTTGAGAAAATTGCCTGAAAGTTTATTTTAATACTAAAATACCATTGCTTTTGACCATGGGCTACTTATTTGAAGTTCCCTTTGAATCACAAGTCCACATAACATCTAATAAGCTTCAATTAAAATTTGATTAAAGTTGGAACCACATTAAAAAAAATCCAAATTTGTTTGAACTATGTTCGAACTTTATTTGAATCCTATCCTAGATTTGTTTGCCCTTTATTAAAACCTGTGTTTTGATTTAAAGGTAATTTTTGGACATGATTTGTGGGGACTTGAAGTGGATTTGAACATTGTTTGATAGGGCTCAAAAAATGGTTCAATAGGGTTTAAAATAGTTTCAATAAGGTTTGAATAAGGGTCATATTTGGTTCAAACAATATTAAATTATAGTTCGAAAGAAAGCCAAATTGGGTCGAAATGTGCTTATTTAGAGTTGACATAATATAGTGCTTTCTAAAAGGAGTTTGAATCGAGCATAGTACAATTTTACAATTGGGTGTAATCATAATATGTCTAACACAATAGATTGTAGATAGTGGAGTGGAAATTGGAATGGATTCATTAGAAGTAGGAACTATGTATTAAGAGTAGTTGTATTAGGTTCTCTGTTTCCAACTCTCTTATTTTAGCTAAATTATTTTTCATGAGAACATTTAAGTTGTGGTTTTATTTCTAATTATCAATAGGGAACAGATGGAAAATTCTGGCCAAATAGGTGCTATTGATCCGGTTGTTCGCCTAGAGTTTCATATCCTTAATACAACTTACGCTAGTTTATTTGATTCTTAGAAATTGTAGTAGAAAAGAAGTAACTGCTAGCCATTATAGTTCTCATTAGGGTATCTTTGGGTATCCGACAAGGGATTGGTAGGATAGAAGAGCTGCCACTATGTGATTGTAAGGTTCAAGTCACTTGTATGGATCAAGAATTGGCAATCGGGAATTAGCTAATCTTAACTAGAGATAGTAGTTTTCATTTCATTTGATCCAAAGTCCATTGAAAGCTATTTATGGGTATTCCCTTGAATTTGATTGTGTCACTTAAATATTATTGGCGACTGTTGGTATGTGCATTTCGTATTATTGGGCTTGTTTAAACATTTTTTTTTCAATGTTAAACTTTGGTAGCAGAACCCTAGATTTAGGATACCACCTAAGAAAAATCAACCCCATCAAAACTAAGAAATAACAAAATAACAATTTCACCAAAAAAATAATAGTTACAATATTAATTAGCGGCTTCTGAAACCATGAACAAAAAAAAACAAAAATTAAACATTACACAAGTAGCTTATAGTGTTTTGCTGAGAGACAGATGTTATTGTTGAGAGAGGCAATAAAAAACATTAAAGTCTCTGTCAAGCACTACATTAAACTTGAGAACATTGTCGTGAAACTTGAGGAGGTTTTTAAGAAAGTTGATTATGTGGCTGCATTTTTAAAATTATGTAGTTAGAGAGGCAACTGTGATCCCACTGTAAAAAAAATGTTTGAGGCATACAACTCATCTTGACCAAATGAGGCATACTTCTCAATGAGGCTGTGTCGTGCTCTTCAACTCTCAACTGTGCATTGAACTTATGTCATTTAGAAATAGATAATAACTCTTTAGACTGAATAAGCCAATTTATTGTCGCAAAACATTTTCCAACAACTCTTTTCTTAAAGTAATTGAAATTAATTTAAGGATAGAATAAAAATTTATGTAGCTGGAGTTAGACACATCAATATAGTCATATTTCAAAATTTAATTAATATATTCTTGGATTTTATTGATTTTTAAGATGAAGATGGTTGCAATCCAAAATAATGACAAAGCTTTGAAGAATGTTGACACTCACGAGGACAAGAGTGACAGTAATTAATTTTAATTATAATTCTAATGANAAGAGTGAAAGTAATTAATTTTAATTATAATTCTAATGACTACCCTCTAAGTTATGAAAGTGGGTGAGACTTTTGAATTAGTAAATTATAATCTTGGCGATTTATACTTCTAGTTTGTGTTGGATTGGGTAATGAGAGATTTTTTATGAACTTATTTTGATATATTATTTTAAAACTAGTATGCTACTTATTATTTCATTTTTTGATTTTTTTAATGGTTTAATTTTGAGACCTGTTCCTCAAAAACTTTAAGGGTTATGTTGAACCTCACAAACAAGAAATACGTCAATTCCCGTCTACTCAATACTCTTACACAATTTGAAACCTTGGGTGGTTGAGAAGGTTGTTGAGATCTTTGCTGAGATGATTGAGAACTTTCATGATTGGAACCTGGTCTATAGAGGCCTTGGAGAAAGAACACTGAATATGTTATTATTGTTGTCGATAGGACTGGTAATCACTTGTAGGATTCACATATAATTTCAAAGATGCAAGGATTTTCATAGGATTATAATATTGAAGATCAGAAAACATGTGAAAACTTCAACATAGTAGTTAAGATCAACAATTGGAATGAAAACATATCAAAGGTAGTGAATTGATATAGTTCTTTTGGAGATGAAGATGTTATAAAGTTGTTTCACTTGGTATTGGATTGTTGCAAATTTTTTATTTAAAACAAGTACTTGTTGGCCCATACAACATTATTGGTGCATGCATACAAGAAATTTTTATCTGAAATAGGCACTTGTTGGCCCATACAACATCATCGGTGCATGCATACAAGGCATTATCTTTTAGCAATAGGGTTTTGAATAGGAAAATCTAAGTGGAAACAAGATACGTAAAGAATGAACATGTTTTTGGAAAGCATTTCAGAAGATGTCATGATAGGGAGGATTCATGTACAAAGATATACTAAGATCGCAAGATAGATTTCCCTTTGTTGTTGTTTTTTTATTTTTTGATCTTCTAAATTTGAAATCCACTTCATTGAACTTTTTAAAAACATTGGTGAATTTCTGCCAAGTTTTCTTATATGGCATGCCCTCTTAACATTTTTTTCAGGTGTTTTTGTTGGCCNTAGGTGCCATTGATCCAGTTGTTTGCCTAGAGTTTCATATCCTTAATACAACTTACACTAGTTTATTTGGTTCTTAGAAATTGCAGTAGTAAAGAAGTAACTGCTAGCCATTATAGTTCTCATTAGGGTATTTTTGGGTATCCGACAAGGGATTGGTAGGATAGAAGAGCTGCCACTATGTGATTATAAGGTTTAAANTAGGTGCCATTGATCCAGTTGTTTGCCTAGAGTTTCATATCCTTAATACAACTTACACTAGTTTATTTGGTTGTTAGAAATTGCAGTAGTAAAGAAGTAACTGCTAGCCATTATAGTTCTCATTAGGGTATCTTTGGGTATCCGACAAGGGATTGGTAGGATAGAAGAGCTGCCACTATGTGATTGTAAGGTTTAAATCACTTGTATGGATCAAGAATTGGCAATCGGGAATTAGCTAATCTTAAGTAGAGATAGTAGTTTTCATTTCATTTGATCCAAAGTCCATTGAAAGCTATTTATGGGTGNTAATCTTAAGTAGAGATAGTAGTTTTCATTTCATTTGATCCAAAGTCCATTGAAAGCTATTTATGGGTATTCTTTTGGATTTGATTGTGTCACCTAAATATTATTGGCGATTGTTGGTATGTGCAATTCGTATTATTGGGCTTGTTTAAACATTTTTTTTCAATGTTAAACTTTGGTAGCAGATTTAGGATACCACCAAGAAAAATTAACCACGAACAAAAAANATTCGTATTATTGGGCTTGTTTAAACATTTTTTTTCAATGTTAAACTTTGGTAGCAGATTTAGGATACCACCTAAGAAAAATCAACCCCATCACTACTAAGAAATAGCAAAATAACAATTTCGCCAAAAAAAATAATAGTTACAATATAAATTAGCGGCTTATGAAACCACGAACAAAAAAAAAACAAAAATTAAACATTACACAAGTAGCTTATAGTTTTTTGCTGAGAGACAGATGTTATTGTTGAGAGAGGCAATAAAAAACATTAAGATCTCTGTCAAGAAGCCACATTAAACTCGAGAACATTGCCGTGAAAGTTGAAGAGGTTTTTAAGAAAGTTGATTATGTGGCTGCATTTTTAAAATTATGTAGTTAGAGAGGCAATTGTGATCCCAATGTAAAAAAAAAAATGTTTGAGGCATACAACTCACCTTGACCAAATGAGGCATACTTCTCAATGAGGCTGTGTCGTGCTCTTTAACTTTCAACTGTGCATTGAACTTATGTCATTTAGAAATAAATAATAACTCTTTAGCTGAATAAGCCAATGTATTGTTGAAAAACATTTTCCAANATGAGGCATACTTCTCAATGAGGCTGTGTCGTGCTCTTTAACTTTCAACTGTGCATTGAACTTATGTCATTTCGAAATAAATAATAACTCTTTAGACTGAATAAGCCAATGTATTGTTGAAAAACATTTTCCAGNGTTGATTATGTGGCTGCATTTTTAAAATTATGTAGTTAGAGAGGCAATTGTGATCCCAATGTAAAAAAAA
>JXCR01144227.1:0-12681 GCA_002079205.1 Phalaenopsis hybrid cultivar | reverse complement strand
GTCATTTCTAAGTTTAGCAGTTTTGGATGGAGGGAAATATTTGGATGGAAATTTCTGTGAAAACTCTCCCCAAGTTCTAATAGATCCTGGTGCTAACGAATTTAACCACATATTAGCCTTATCCCTTAGTGAAAAGTAGCATACAGTTCTAAAAAACTAGCGAGGCGTAAGTTAGGATCTTCATTTGTTGTACCTCCGAATTGATTGTTTTGTACTATTTGGATAATAACAGGTTTAAGCTCAAATGAATTAGCAACTACATTAGGATTTTGGATAGATAAGTGAATTTTAACTACTGTAGGATTTGCATAATCTTGTAGGAGTTTAGGTTGGTGTTCATTCTCTGTTCCTTGATTGTTCATGTTGTTTTCCATTGTATCAAAATCTCTAGGTTCTCTTCTCAATCATCTAATCTTTCTAACAGTGCGTTCTAATTCTGAATCGTAGGGTAAAAGATTTTTAGGTCCAAATTTACTCAAACAAATTGAAATTAGTACACAGTAATATAATAAACTAAATATAAAAATAAGTTACAATTTAAGTAAAAATTTTCTAATAATCCTAATTTGTCTGTTACTCTAATTGTGATTTTACTCACTCCCTGGCAACGGCGCCAAAAACTTTACCGCGACTTTATATATGCTTAAAAATATAAGATAAATATGGACGTAATAAATATTCAATAATTGTAAAGTCACACTTATCAACGCAAGTATACGTATCACTCAAGTAATATAAGGCTCTAATGGAGTCCTGGATATCAATCCCATAGGAAGTAGTTTAGAACTACGAACTAAGATTTTAGAAAAACAATATTTTAATCGCAACAACGAAGTTCAATTTGCTTATCTGTCACTAATAGACAATTGAAATAAATATGTAATTTTAATAACTATTAAATAACTAATGATATTAATGAAGGTTTAAATGTGATATTCAATATATAAGAAAGCATCATTCACCTTGACAAGAAATTATAATGAATGGATAACGTGAATCAGTCAAAATTATATTGTGTCAAATAGAAGCATACATATTCTTTACCCTTTGGTCCAGGCATAAAGAACATTGACTAATCCTACGCTTGTTTACTGAATCTACGGCTAGTCTGGGAGGATACCGGCTCTCACTTCGTAGCTCTCACGTTCCCCTCGCCTGAGGGCTAACATGTACACTTCAGCACCCAAATGATAGGATCGAATTGAGGATTTTAGTCTGTCACTCTAAAATCTCCAATTCTGCGCCCGATAATATTATTTTTTTATTTATTTGCACTTAACTTCCAAGGGCTTTGACCTCCCTGAATCTTGGATGTAATCTTCACTTTAGTTGTAAAACTCAACATATTTTAACAAATCAATTGGCCAGATTGAAAGTAAATTAACATTGAAGTGAAAAGATCATCACAATTTCTTAAACATTTTCATGGCTTCATCAATTCAAATCACCATTTCACAAATCTCGAGACAAGGAGAAAGACAGAGAAAACTATTAATATCCCATAGGGAAAACACAACAAAACTCAAAATTCATACATAAAATCAAAGCCATACAAATTACAACAAGTAAATAAATTATCTTTAATTTCTCCCCAAGAACACTCCTCGAAGTTCCTCTAAATCTCTTCCTTTCTTTACAACATACAGAATTCCTCTTCGAAATAGCAATGAGGAAGAAATCTCACTTTCCCTCCACTCTTACAATCTCTCGAAGAATTCCTCAAAATTTTGACTCTCTACACTTGTTTCACATTTCAATTTTGAGTCTTCCCCCCTTACTTTCGGCCAAAAATAGTCTTTTAAAATTGTGGATGAGCTTTCCCAAGAGTTGCCTAAGCATCCCTTCAAAATTTAGCCTTATCCAAAGCCTGATTGGGCATAACCGCCGACCTCGCCATCGGTGGCCTCGAGGGCACCGTCGGCGGACCTTCTTCATGAATCAATTCTGCACATTTTGGTCATTTTCGCTTCAAATTCGCTCCTTTTTGCATCTTTTTGCTCCAATGACCTAATTCATCATTTCAGCAACAAAACATAAAAAATATCTTTCTTTAAAGTGCAATATCATAAAAAACAGTATAAAATAGTTATGAAAATCTCAACATATTTTCCTTTGGTCAATGACCTCCTCTGATGGTGCAAAAGAACTGAGTGTGATAGGGAGAAGAGAAAAGATTTAATAACAACATGATAGACGTGACTTTTTAATCCTATGATTTTATAGTCAATAGTATTCATCAACCTAGAAATAGTTGATGAATAACTTTTTGGCAGTTTCATATCCTTCAACACCTCGTAAAACATTAATCTCTTCTTTTTTGATATTGTAAAGTTGGTTGGATGTATGAAATAACTATGATTTTGCAAGAGTTGGATGTAAATCTCTCTGTATACCAATGTAAAATAAATCCTAACGTGCTTGCATGTAATCTTTAGATTTATCAAGATCTAATCAAGTGCTAATAGAATTATCGCTGATTTTTCTCTCTATATACTTGACATCTAAATAGTAGGGCAATAAGTTAGTCTCCCAAGATGTCAAGTTAAAAAATACTCTTCTTTTTCTTCCATCTACTTGAGTTTGATTGTCCCACTATTGATTCAGAATGAAATCTTTTCAAACCTTTTACAATTGATTTAGAAGGTTTACAAATCCATAAGTTCAAATTTTCAACGTGAGATAAAACTCTGCTCTGCTCTCATTACATTTCTGAAGTGCATTTTTAATTTCTTCTTTGTCATAAAAATGAAACATTTGTTTGCAAAATATATGATCAAGTGATAGCCAAGATCCATGACCCAAAAAGAGAACTTCTTACACTTACACAACCATATTGATTTAGTATTTTCATGACAACAAAAACGTGAAAATCTTTCTCTTGTACTCCATTCAGATAACATTCTATATCTAGAAAAATCATTAATAGTCCACAATAAAGTGTCATAGAAGATAATATTCACTCTGCTTGCAACATCAAAGGTCTGAACTCCATGCCATAACTCAAGTAATACTTGAATTAACGATTGAAGATTTACTTCATTATTTATCATACTTTTTTCTCCATGAAAAATTATTGATAAAAAGAATGAACTTTACTTCATATCAATCCACGGTTGCATATTATAAGTAACTAAAGTCATATAGCAAATGTTGTATGCAAGTCTCATAACCTTGAATAGATTAAAACTAACAGCATTCAAATCAAGACAAATATTATGAGGGTCTGAAGCAAATTTAGAATATTATTTTTTAAATGCTTTAGAAGCTTCTTCATCTATCAAATGTCATAACCTACCCTCTTCATTTCAATGTTTAGCATGAAAAACATATCCACTGCAAATTTTTTTAATTTGAATAACCTTTGCAATCTAGAAATCAGTAAAAAAATATCACATAGCTTTTGCATTCTTCATGCGAGTTTTCTTTCATCTAATATTCTTTTTCTCCAAGTACTGTATCATCTCAATGAGCAACAATAATCATATATATCCCGATCAGATTTCTCCTTCCAGTAGCATGCAGTCATTTGCATCTATCTATCTTTGTATAGCCAAAACGAGATGTTCTCATCCTTTTTCTCACATTATATACGTTCTTAAGCAAAGAAGTCTTATCAGAAAGCGTTCCACGAATAACTCCAATAACATATCAAATGATCTTACAGCCCATGTGTAAACATTTCAATCGAAATAAGTGCAATACAAAAGATAATTTTGTGAAAAACTTACACTTAGGATATATTTTGCTCTTGCATCTCCTAACAACTTCCTCAAAATTTCATCATCAATTGTTGGATGTGGATTATATGTTCCATAATAGAAAAATGTATGACTCAATATAATTTAGGTAAATGTGCCCTCGTTAATCATTTTATATCATTTATGATTAGTTATTCTACTTGAATTTGTGGTTGTTGAATACCAGATATGTTGTCTACTGTTTCACATTTCACACCTTCATTGATACTGTTATATTCTTTGCGGGTCAGTTCCACACTACATAGCTAGGAAAAAAATTCCTTAAAGATTAAATGGCCTTTGACAACTTCGATAGTACAGAAAAATCTGTTAATACAAACTCTATAAGGCCATAAAATTTTATCTATTAAAATTTTTCTCCTACTTGCAAACTCAAATAATTTTCTACATCTCTTATGTACTCACAAGTCCACCTATGTCTTAGCATCTAACTTTTGTATATTATAAGATAATAAAAGTTATATGATATTGAGATGATTATGTAAATNTAATTAAAATTTTCTACTTTCAAATTACCTTTTTACTAAAATTTTTAAAATTCCCAAAAACTAAGACTTACCTGGTCTACAGACCAACCTATGTAAATTTTCAGTGCTTGCACTAAAGATTACAAGGTTTTGGCCATATAGCTAACTCCAAAACTTTTATTTTTAAGTTACTACAATGGCCTACCCAACGCAGACTTTTTCCTGAAAATTGCCGACATGCCGCGAAGCCTGCAATGTTGTTCCCATCATTAAGTTCAGAGCCGAATTTGAAGACCTCTAGGTCATCCTCAAAAACGCTTCATTTGTCGTGATTAAATTCACTGCTCTAGAAATTCAAGAGCCGTCTGCTGAATTTGACCTGGACTGTCTTTAGGACTTCCCTTCTTGCAAGAAGGCTAAGACTGCTACTTCCACTGCAGTGCCTGCCAAACCTGCTGTTCCCGCTACCAAGGGAAAAGAAATAATGTTTTTTGAGGATCCAACTAAGGGATTAGCTGCTCCACCTTCAATATTTGAAATTCGATCATGTTCAATGACTGCACCACTAACCCAAACTTAAGAGAGAAACTGCAACAGGCGGATTTGAAAACCTGCTAAAGCCCAGACTCTTGAGAAAATACCCATCGAGGAAGAGCCTCACCAAGAGAAATTTGAACTACGAGAAATATATCCACTAGTGCAAGGAAGCAGATTTCATACTCTAATGGGCACCGACAGACACGAGAGTGTCCAGAAGATTGCTGTTGTGTTACCATCACTTCATGGACAGGATAGAGAGAAAAAGAAGTCTACCCCCATCACTCGAGTTAGCTTAGTTTTTCAGAGACTAGCTGTCAATGAGGGCTGTTCAGTCCGTGAGTTACTCAAATGAGTGAGACATGCAATATCCACTCAAATGAAGGAAGAAATTTTAAGGGACATCAAGTGTGCCAAACAAAAGTCAAATGAAAATCTGCTCGCTTGCATTCTTGTCTGGTTCTGCCTGGGAAACAGGGTTCACTGTCGTTGTTACTACAGATTCCACCGCTACCAGAATTACTGGCCATCGACTAGTAAAGTAAAGACTGGGTACAAGAATCCACCAAGCATACATCACAAAGATATTCCTAAAAAGAAAAAGACAAAGAGGTTACCTAATATTGTATCTTGCCTACACCGTGGGGAGCCTATTTCTCCTCGACATACCGATGTTTCTGTTAGGGCACTCCATCCTGAGACATCATCATCAAAGAGGAAAATATGGATACCCATGGTTGTTGCACCGATACAGTCCAGTGAACTAGTAGGGCAAGATCATCGAATGATGTCAGGGTTCAAATATCTGACATCATCACAACGATTGCCAGCGAGATGGAAGAATAAGTAGATTTGGTCCAGCAGGGTCCTCCACATCTTAAGTCAATCCAAGAATCAATCATTGAAGAAAAAGTTGAGAAGCTCAGAGTCACGATTTCTGAGTTGGCTTGGGAACATGGAGTTTCCATTAATGATGATGATGAAAATTTTGACTATAATGACTACGTTGAAGAAGATTTCATGGATGTCCATGACAGCGAAACCAGAGCCACTGCATCTGCGCTTGCCTTCTACTGAAAGGAACGCCGTAGATGAGTTGCGCAGGGCTATCCTCCTAAGGGATGAGCAAGTCAGCCTGTTGGAGAAAAGGATAGAAGCGATGTTCGCCGCCATGACCGCTATGGCCACTATTCAAAGGCAGTCATAGGCGCTTCAACTAGCATCTCCAAAGATAAACCGACCAGAGATAATAAACATTTTAGATGAAAGAAGAGAGGTTGTCTCAGCAAACAGGGATGAGCAACTCAAGAAAGATTCTCCACTTGGTGACATGCCAGAGAAAGAATTCAAATAGATGGTCGAGCAAGTTCGGGATGCCTTAACCCAATCTAAGGGTGGTGCATTGATTCTAAATGATAGACCTTACCCGGAAGAGTTCGATGTCGTACCTTTCCCTAAGGGTTTTGTATTCCCAAACTTTAAGATATTTGATGGAACTAGAATCTCCAGACATCACCTAGCACACTTCCGAGCTAGTTGTGGCAATACAAGAAATAACGAATATTTACTCTGTCAACAGTTCGTCAGCAGCCTGTCAGGAGTTGCTTTTGATTGATATGCCGATTTGCCCAACAGATCGGTTAAGACATTCATTCGAGTTGGAACAATTATTTATAAAGAGATTTGCTGGAGTGCAACATCATGTTTCCATAGGAGAACTCATGATGGAGAAACAAAAGCCCAACAAGACTTTGGTGGATTACATCTTGAGGTGGAGAAACCTTAGCATGAAGTGCAAAACTCAGCAATAGGAACAGCATGTGATTGAGATTCTACTCAAAAGCATTCATGCACTCGTAGCTTTCATGCTCAAGGGACTTCCCATCAAATCTTTCGAGAAGCTACTCAGCAAGCCTAGCAGTCTTCAAGAAGAAATCCAACATTTAGATTCTCAAGAAAAGTTAAAGGCAACCAAAATGTTTGAAAAGAAATCTGGAATCGTCGCAACTGTTGATAAAGGAAAACAACCGATAAAGATATATGCAGAAACTCCTCGTCAATCTACGTCACAGTAGGCTCCAAAATATAATAGCCAGTCTAACCAGTGACCGCCTCAAGGAGGATCATCTCAGAATAAAATAATATCTCTGGAAGAATGAAAAAAAATGGTGGACTCTTTCAAAGATGAAGCTGTATCTAAAATATTCAAAAGTCTGATGAAGAAGCAGGAGTTCAAACTACCTGACCCATATAAACCCAAAGAGGTCAATAAGAAGAATCAACCAAATTATTTCCTATATAACAGATTACTTGGACATACAATAGAAGATTGTTTCATCTTTAAGGATTACCTGAAGAAAAATCTCTACGAAGGAAATATAACGATCCCAAAAGAGTATTTAAGAGAACCTGAAAAAGTTCCACAAATATGATTTCAGCCGAGCCAATCTCTCCGACTAATCTANCCAAATAATTAGTGTTGAAAATGTGTACCTAAATAAGCCAAACTTATGAAAAACAAAGAACCTACAAAATGCATTAAGTCTCAATAAAGCTTTGATAAATTTCGTTAAAATAATAAGGACAATTCCACTTCCCAAAATGAATAAGTATTATTGGAAGTTCAAAAGGAAGAAAGAAAGGAGAAAATTAACAAAGAATGCTAAGACTATCAAGAATACTATCCTTACTAAAGAATTTGTATTTTTTTTCAAAACTTTAGAGCAATACAACTGCCACAACTCAAGAGATTAAAAAAACAAAATCTTTAAAGTGATATTTGTAAGAAAAAACAATCCCAACACCACACAAGAAAATATAATTGAAAACTCCACAAAAAGTCAAAATATCAAATCAATCTACAATACTAAAACCAACAAAAAACACTCAATAAAAAATATCACTGTTGGCATCAACTTTTGATGTCACGAGTGTAGAGTGTACACCTGAGCGACTTGAGATGGTCTACGATTAGTTTGTAGCATCTGGTAGCTCGAGACACCTACCCGAGACTCTTTACCAAGTGTCCGGAGCATGCAGCTAGGATTACTGGCAATTTAGTTGTACTCGGGAGAACACATTATCGGGAAGGCTCATTCAAGATGAATGACATATTTGGTACCTACTTTAGTGTTTTGAAATCACCACACGTCCATCTAGAGTTTTCTGTGGCCAAAGGATGTCACAGAGTGCCCCAACGTGTGCTACAGGAAAGTTAGGGTTTGGGACACCCTACCGGCGTCACGGCATAGAACGACCGTTGGTAATAATTTTCCCAGTGAATGCCCAATAAAAATACTCAATTTTGGAGTTATGGGACTATATTTCACTCATATGGAGTCTCTCATAGCTTACAGATTGAGAAAATCCCTTGTCAGGAATTCCAGGAGAAAATCAGGGGTTTTAGGGTTAGGCCGAGGCATAGGCACCAGGCACCCAAAACCACTCCCTGAACATCCAAACTGAGAAGTTGGAAGTCCAGCACCGCCTAAGCACCAATTCTGGGCACTTAGGCACCCAAACCAGCCTAAAATTTGTCCTCTTCTCGAGAACACGAAAGTATTGCACCACCTTGGTGGCGCCTAAGCACTAGACCTGCTGCCTAGGAGTTAGGAGCCTGGTGCCTAGACGTCGGTCACTTCTGGGTGACAAATTTTTGGTTGTTTTGACTCTGTTTAGTCTCGTGAAGTCTCGTGAGGTAGCCAGAATCCTAAAGGCTCATGAGGATGAGTCTTGGATGGGGAAGAGGGCGTTAAATAACCCTTTTTTATCGATGAATTTTTTGGTCAATTGCTGGCGTCCGCTAGCTTAAACTGGGGAGTGAGGGGGGAGCTTTGTGTCGATTGCTCTCCCTCTCTGTCTTCCTCTCTTTCTTCATTGGTAGAGAGAGCTCTTTGGAAGAGCTTTGAGGAGAGCCGTGTGAGGTGCCTACGGGAGAGCACCCCCTTTGGAGAAAGTGAGGGAGGAGGAAGAGTTCCTCTTCCTTCCCTTCTTCTTCTTCCTCCTTCTCCCCCATCTTCTTCTTCTTCCTCCTCATTTCTTGAGCGAGTGAGGAGACCTTTTCGAGGAGGAGCTTGGCAAGCACGGTGCCCACTCTCCTACATCGGAGGAGAGCTTCAACCTAGATCAGGGAAGGATAGCCAGAACTTTGTCGGAGCGTCGTCGGAGCATCGTCGGAACATTGACTTCTCTCTTACCAATAGACAAGCATCCTCCTACGTGAAGAAATATATCTGCAACCTTCATGGTGGTGAGATTCACCAACTCTTAGTTGTTCTTAGGTTAGTCTACATTTGGTGTTGTGCGTTCAGCTTCCCACATGGGTGAACGTGGTCAGCCAACGAAAGTCGACATGACCACGCTCCCTTTTATCGGCCTTTGATTTTTTAGAGCTAGCCCTTAGTTAGGAATCTCGTGCATGCCCACTCCTATACAAGCCGAGTGATTCCCCTCTATGAGCCCTAGGTTTAAATCCGAATGAGTAGGAAACTCAATTTCCTACGACTTTGGTGCTCCCAACCTTTTTTCGAAAAGTTGGTTGAGTTCGATCTCGAAGGATGGAAAAAGCTTGGTAGCTAGTCCATCCTACAGGAACGCAGGAATCCGTAAAATTGAAAAAAGAGTTGTAGTTTGTCCACCCTACGAACAGTGAAGTACTTCACTACGAGAAATTGGAGGGTGAAGTCCTCCACGTTTCCATGCCAAAGTCGAAGGCGGCTATGCCACAGATTCAAAAGCGTCAACCGCAGGAACCTATGCGAGGAATGATATGAAATAGAGCGTGAAGTTTATGGAAAGTTTAGGATTCACTTCGTGTTAGACGAACGATCTCGAATTTTCAAGGGTTTATGTTATTTAAGTCTATGTAAAGTTTAGTTGAGGATCATTCTTTGCTTCATGTTTTGGTCTTCATCTTTGCCTGAAGGCTGACCACCACTTGATTGCGTTGTCACCTCATTTTGAAAAAAAAAGGAGGGAAGAGAGAAATCATGCCTTGAACAATCTATCCTAGGTTCTTTGTTTTATTATTATGATTTTAAAAAGTGCATTTGAGTTGATGATTGTTGTTATTCAAGATGATTATAAGGGGTATATTATTTAAGTTAAGCGACGCTAGTTAAGATAACACAATTCCGTCGTCTCGACATCACTGTTACTTTTGAATTTACTTAATCTAAACAAGCTGTTAGACTTATTTTGACCAAAGAACTTTTATTAGCTACCGTATGTTACCTCCTCCAAGAAGTTCTTGTAAATCTAAAAGGGTGAGTTATTATTATGTCATTATTATAATTTTAACTTATATGAATGGTTTCTATTGATTTATTAAAGAAATACTTTAGGATTTTATTTAAATGAATGAACTTTGTTATAAAATTTTGAAAAATCAATAAAGTTAATTTTCAAAAGAGTGTGTTGGTTACATATTATAGGATTTCAACATAAACATATGTCCTATGCCCTCTACACTAGGGTTTTCTTTTCGCATGTCAGAAATGAAGTAAATAAAAAAAGGGATATCAATATCACACATATAAACAAAGTATATGTAATCCAGTGCATTAAAAGAGAAAGTAGTAGCACGTGTCTGCCGCCTCTGATGCTATTTCAAAATAAAAATTACAATATATGAATCCAAAATCACTAATTTAAAAAATAGAAAAGAAATGATCGTGCAAGGTTGCTTAAAAAAAACTAGGAGAACCTCCTCGGTTGCATAGTTAAACCGAAAAGAATTCTCGAGTAAGGGTCGTCACGAAGTGTGTCATCCAGGAAGAGGGCAACGAACTTCTTAAGAAACCTTACATGTGACGCAATAATAAGAG
Source organism: Phalaenopsis hybrid cultivar (assembly GCA_002079205.1). Lineage (NCBI taxonomy): Eukaryota > Viridiplantae > Streptophyta > Magnoliopsida > Asparagales > Orchidaceae > Phalaenopsis > Phalaenopsis hybrid cultivar. The sequence goes on along the minus strand of JXCR01144227.1, from coordinate 2,094 downwards.
GATTTACCTACAATCCACTCAATTCTTATGTATTTATAGATCTCACACCTAATCTTCAATTTTGTTTTTACATATATGCCTTCTTACCTATACATGAAATGTTGTATTTCATTTTCTTTTTAAATAGTAGTAATTTTTATGTGTATGAAAGATTTGGGTGGTAGAAAAATAAAAAAATCAAATTTAGGTGTTAGAAACATAAATACAAAAGAATTGTGTGGTATGTATATAAATATTCCTAAAATGAAACTATAGATGATTAGAAGTTCAACCATCTTTGAGATAGTAATTCCAGATAATGGTTTCCAAAATTTCCTGTGAAGGAGTAACAATAAACCGCAATAGCTTTCCAAATACATTGGGCCTTAACCAATTTTGTGCCTCCAAAAAGAATTGAAGCAGCATTCTTCATTCCAGATTTATAATCTTTAAAAAAAGAACTGTATGGCAACTGCATCAGTAATGCCTTTCAACCATATGAGATACGTTGTTTCCAAATCCTCCAGTCACTGCAGAGAATGTTTGTCTTCGTTGGACGTTCAAAATTGTCAATTCTGATCAACAGTTTCCTTCCATTCTTTCCGGCACAATCATGCTTTCTCCATAGATGCTTCACTTCTTTCAGAGAAAATGAATGGTTTGTATAACAAATAAAATCCACAAAAGCATAAAAGCCTCTGATTTAACTAACGATCAAAGATCGGTTTAGCATAACATTCAGTGCTGCGGCTGATAAAATCTTCTACATTTCATTCCCAAAACCAACTTCTGATGTTTTTCCTAGAACGAAACCTCTTTGACAAAACTAATCTGGGGGTAAGCCACGAACTCTAGCTGCTCCTGCCGCCTCNTAGAAGATACAGAGAAAAGTTAATATCAAACAATGTATGATCGGATAAACCACTATGTGAATACTATGACCCTTACTTTGATCCTACCTCAAAAGGTTGATAGTTTAAAGGTCACGGAAGTCCATAGTGTTGGTTCAAAGCCGATCAAACTTTTACCATGCTTCTACCACTACTAATCTTGAAAATCATGTAAATTTGGATGTTCTAACAAATTAATGGAATTGCCTTTTGATTACTTTTCGCCTTATGTACAAAAGTTAATTTAATAGGGACATTTGTCAAAACAAATGCCAAAAGGTAAACTACAACTTTTTAAAATTATCTGGACTGTTAAAAGTCAAACTCCAAACTCAAAAGAGGGTCTCGGATTTGGTATAGTCAGACCAGTCGATAATTCAAAATTTTTCATTTTTGTTACTAGTAAATCAGAAAAGGATTGCCTCGATGTAGAGGATGACTCTACTGATCTGCTAATAGAAGATGCTCCATTATAATTTATGGAGGAAATCAAGTCAGTTGTTGACGAGATAAAGGAAATTAACCTCGGGACTGAAGAACAACCTGACCTACCTTTATAAGTTCTTTACTCAATGATGAAGAATCTTTACGGTTTATCAAATTGTTAACAGAATTCAAAGATTGCATTGCCTGGAGTTATGATGAAATCCTAAGACTGTCAGCAAAAGTAGCAGTTCATAAACTCAGGGTGGATAAAGATATGACTCCTGTAAAACAAGCCCCCAGACAAAAGACCACAAAATAGAGCAACAAGTCATAGTCAAGGTGAAGAAATTAATAGAAGCTAACTTTGTGTGGGAAGAGCAGTACCCCACATGGTTAGCTAACATTATTCTAGTCAAGATGAAAAATGGATAGATACATGTTTGTTTCGATTTCAGAGATCTAAATAAAGCATGTTCAAAAGATAAGTTTCCGCTACAATTACCAGAAATGATGGTGGATATTGCTTCAACACACAAAATATTCTCCTTCATGGATGAAGCGTCAGGGTATAACCAAATCAAGATGGATTCTAAAGATGCATCGCTTACAGCTTTCATAACACCTATTGGAAATTTTTGCTACACCGTAATGTCGTTTGGGTTAAAGAATACTGGAGTTACATACCAACGAGCAATGATGAAGATTTTTGATGACCTTATTCACAATCAAGTAGAATGCTAAGTGGATGATTTGGGCATCAAAACTAAACAAAAAATAGACCATTTGTATGATTTGAGGA
>JXCR01144224.1:18108-33183 GCA_002079205.1 Phalaenopsis hybrid cultivar | reverse complement strand
GTACTCTGGGCTATTTTGGATGTACGAAACTGTATGAGTTCCTACGTCTTTATGTAAGAAAGAACGACTTCTCATGGCTTAAGGTGCATTTATGTATGTTACATTTTATGCTTCTAAAATATGTTTGTAAATTTTTATATGTATAGATGAATTAATATTCATATACATTGATATTTAGATAAAGATAAATTTTAAACCTATTTGTGTTCAAAATTACAAAAAAATTTTTGAAAAATATCTATAAAATTGAATGTTGAAAACAATTTATTTCATTTAATTAAGTAAGAAATAATATTTTTATAAACTTTATGTATATTAAACCCATATTTATACAAATAAATCAAAAAATTTTAAACAGTTTTAACAAACAGAGGCAGTTTGGTCATTTTTAAATAAAATAGCTGACTTACAACATTTTTCACACAGCTGCACCGAACAGACAGTCAACTTCCCCACAGGTGTTTCCCTACAGCTGCTTCCTGGGGCAACGCAGCTGCAGCTGAAAAGCTGAGAATCTGCAGCTGCGCCAAACAGACCCTAAATCTCCTAGGGATGCAGATGATTCAAGCTGGCGAGTTCTTTCCTGTGAGGCATTAATGCGGTTGCTTGGCTACATTGGATTCAAAGTATGCTTAGTATTACATGAATCTAGATTCAATAAATGTTAATCTAAGTAAAGCATGAAATCTATTGGGCATGTCAAATGTTAAATTTTGATGCATTTTGATCAATTATTTGGCTGCATGTTCAAGATTTAAGGTATGCGTGCAGAAGAAATCATTAAATCTAATAAATCTTGTGAATGATGAGATTTAACAAATACTAGACTTATTCAGTGGGGGACTTGAAATAGGTTTACCAAAACAATTCAATTTAAAGTTGCCAAGAACTTTGTTACAGGGGTTACACTGAATGGGCTACAACAAAACTATTCAGTCTGCACCACTTAACCTCTCTATCAGTGTACTCTTTGTCAGAAGTTGCACCATCCCTTTCGTCAATTCATTTGAAGTAGTCGCAGTCATGTTATGTCCAAGTTATGAGACATAGGTAAAATTTTCTCATGATATTGTCACTAGGGTTGTGAAATTGGCATGAAGATGGTAGGTAAATCACTCAAAAATCGGATTGAAATTTAGCTAGGATTGAAATCGAATCGAACCATTTGAGCCGAGCTACAAGACAAATTAAAAGATCAAATTTATTTTGATTTGATTTCGATCCATCCTTGGCTCAGATTGGGATTTGATCATGATCGAAATAAATTCTTATTTATTTACATATTTAACACCTAAACTTTTAGTTTTACATGTATAACACATTGCCAACTCGGTTGGTGAGGGATTTTTTGCTTGAGTAAAGTGGCAAGGGTTCAAATCCCCTCTTTTCATAGAAAATTACTTTTTTTTTGGTGGGTTGGTCGGACAGGCCAAGGTGGGTTCGAGCGAGATTGATCTGGCTCACGAGCCAAAAATGACATTTGAGCTGGTTCATTTACAAATCAAGCGAGCTCAAAAATTGGATCAATCCACACCATATCATATCAAAATTTAGTAGGATCGATCTACGATCCTGCTAAAAAAAAATTTGATCCGATTTCGAGCCGGCCTTTTGAGCCAGCTCTAAATCGGATCGTTCACATCCTTGGTTGCCACCTTTATGGCCAGTAAACACTGTACAATACAATTTACAGTGACAATATTCTTTGGGAAATCGAGTGCTATTGAAGTTTATGAAGACATCAACCTCACAGTGCATGGCGTGATATCTGCATAAATTTTTTTTTAAAAATATGGCTAAATTACTTATTTAGGACAACATGCATGAAATCCCTATCCTTATATGACGCAAAATAAATAAGCATGCAACTCTTAAAAAAATTACGTATTTATGAAAGAGTTGTTTCATTGATCCAAACAGGATTTCATGTTAGATATGTAAATACATAAGAATTGTTTTCATGGATCATAATAACCAACTTGGACAAAAATGATCATTCTGGCAATTGGGGACATTTGTGAAGAAAGAAAAAAAAAACTTACGCAAAAATGACATTTTTTTGTTCATACAATTCAAATTTCTTTTGAAGTCAACGACAAAAACCAGTCCATCATTTGATAAACCAAATCAAATTAATAAAATATGCTTAATTTAGTCCAAATTTTTTATATAAACCAATAAGCATGAAGACATAACATACATATAAAATTAGAATATCTCATAACATAATAGGATTTGTATCTCTTGTACATTAAATCATAGTTTACAATGCTTATAAGATCCCACCAAATCCATTTCCTTGCTTTCCAATGAGCCTTGTAAAATTTTTCAAGTATATAATAATACGTGCCAAATAGAAGTTTTTGCTATATCTAATTTATTAAATATGAGTGCTTTCACATAAATAAATAAATAATGGAAATAAGAAGAAAAATATAATCAATAATGAAGATATATTAGAATAAAAAGAGAAAAAAAATCAAAATTTCAATTTAGATAATCTCCTTTAATAATACTTCACGTCAACTGATACGACATCAATAGATTTACCTCATGTGATACGAATATAGAAGAATAATATGGATCTCAGAAAATTTTTTAATAAGAAATATTCAAACTTTGATTAAAAGTCATTCAGATCTTTGGAACTTACGGTCAAACTGAAGGACTTGACAAAACAGACTCAATGACACATAAATCAGTTCAATTTGAGTTGAATCAAGCCCAGATCACATACATGACACCCAAAATAATTAGTGCGAGAACATATTAAACACACACTTTCATCTATTTTTCAAATCTCACTCAAATATTAAAGGTCATGATAAAATCCCTACCCATATTTTTTTTATTTTTATCAAATTCACAATAATTTGATCGTGACACGTAATTTCAACTGTTTCATAATTTAAAAAAAGATCACATAAATTCTTGATTTGTAAATATCAATTTTCTTATGTTTTGTATGTAATTATCCCTAACAAATATTTGACGAGCCACCAAATGACAATTAGGGCTGTCAATTTGGCTCGTTGTTCGTGAACAGCTCGTGTTCGGCTCGTTAATCAACTCGTGTTTGGCTCGTTCGTTAAGCCTAACGAGCCGAACACGAACAAATTTTTAAGCTCAAAATGTAAACGAGCCGAACACGAACAACAGTTTGTTCACTCGTGTACAGCTCGAAATGACTCGAAAAAAAATTATATAACTTTTTATATAACAATATATTGCATATATTATTTATATAATAATATATTATATATATTTATGTCTAAGTTTAAATCATAACACCTCATGTGACAATGTGGTTAATGTCTTCTTTTGTATAGATTTGATCTAGGTTTGAATCCCACACCTTACATTATTTTTCCCAATTTTAGTTTAACGAGCCAAATCCGAGCCGAACACGAACACAAATATTTAAATCGAGCCGAACATGAATACACTGTTCACGAGCTGATTTCGAACACAAGCTATTTCAAATGAGCCGAACACAAGCCAAGCCTGAGCCCGCTCAAGCTCAACTCGTTTACAGCCCTAATGACAATTGGCCAAAAAGTCTGCTGAAGGAACAGCATAGATTGATCTCAATAAGAAGTCATTTCCACTTCAACTACTCCTAAACCCTAATCCCTCACTGATGGGTCACCGGCGAATGCGAACTCCGCCACCATGTCTCCTCCGTCGCCGCCTAACATTGCTTCTCCTAGCTCTCTTTTCTACCTTTATTTTTTTTGCTTCTCTCCACATCTGTGCATACGCACTCCGTTACGCCAACGAGCTTGGCCGGAGATGCCTTCCGAACTCATCGGCCGCCGATACATCCACATCGGCGACCAATCCNTTGGATAGAAGTTGCCAAATTGTTGGAAAGTTCATATGGATTGTTGAGTTGGTCTATAAGCAGGAGGTATTACGGAGCAGGAGATATTATGGAAAATGTGCGATGATGCAAAAGACATCTAGTGCTAAAAATTAAGATAATAGAATAGTGCCTCNTTGTACTAATCTATAGAACTACATCTATGATGAGATCATGAATGTATAATAGATTAAATCTATGAAAAAAAAACTTCACTGACGAGTTTTTGGCTGGTGTTGAGGAATTCGTGCAGGCGGCATCGCAACTCTTTGTTTACCTTTGAAAATGCACTTTTCGATGACCTTGTGTGAAACACAAGAATCAATGTACATGGAGCCTGAAAAAATAATGTTGGATCTATATCGTAAGGGATTTAAGCCTGATTATTGGTATTGTACTTCACATGGTGAATTTGATCCAGATATTCAGTATAGTCATGTTTGAGCCTCATCAAGTTACACTCTTCTAAAGATTCACGATTTTGGCATGTGTGAGGAAATTATTGTTGATGCCAGCATGACTCATTTTGTCGAAAGTGTGTCCGATGATGATCAAGAACCAAACAGTGAGGCACAACATTTTTTTTGAATTTTTACATGCAACACAACAACCATTGTGAGAATGATGCACCTCACATACGGAGTTATCGGTTGCACTGATAATGCTGAGTATGAAATCTGATTTCAATATGACCAGGGAATGCTTCAATTAGGTAGAATTATTATTAAAGAAGACAAACCCTACAGATAATTTACTTCCAAAAGATTTTTACATAACTAAAAAGTTAGTGTCGAGGCTAGAGTTGCTATCTGAAAAGATAGATTGCTGCATTAACGACTATATGTTATATTACAAGGAAAATGCATAGGAGACAAATTGCAGATTTTGTGGTGTTGATATATTCAAATCAAGGGGGATAAAGATTATAAACCAAAAAAATATTTCATACAAACGCCTCTTTTACTTTCTGATGATGATCAAGAACCAAACAGTGAGGCACAACTTTTTTTTTGAATTTTTACATGCAACACAACAATTTTTGTGGGAATGATGCTCCTCACATATGGAGTTATCGGTTGCACTGATAATGCTGAGTATCAAATCTGATTTCAGTATGCTCAGGGAATGCTTCAATTAGGTAGCAATATTATTAAAGGAGACAAACCTTACAAATAATTTAGTTTCAAAAGATTTGTACATAGCTAAAAAGTTGGTGTCGAGGCTAGAGTTGCTATCTGAAAAGATAGATTGCTGCATTAACGACTATATGTTATATTACAAGGAAGATGCATAGGAGATGGATTGCAGCTTTTGTAGTGTTGATATATTCAAATCAAGAGGGATAAAGATTATAAACCTAAAAAAACATTTCATACAAACATCTTTTTTACTTTTCGATGATGATCAATAACCAAATAATGGGGCACAACATTTTTTTTTTGAATTTTTACATGCAGCACAACAACCTTTGTGGGAATGATGCACCTCACATACGGAGTTATCGGTTGCACTGATAATGCTGAGTATAAAATATGATTTCAATATGCCCAGGGAATGCTTCAATTAGGTAGCAATGTTATTAAAGGAGACGAAACCTACAGATAATTTAGTTCCAAAAGATTTGTACATAACTAAAAAGTTAGTGTCGAGGCTAGAGTTGCTATCTGAAAAGATAGATTGCTACATTAACGACTATATGTTATATTACAAGGAAGATGCATAGGAGATGGATTGCAGATTTTTTAGTGTTGATATATTCAAATCAAGGGGGATAAAGATTATAAACCAAAAAAAAATTTCATATAAATGCCTCTTTTACTTTCTGATGATGATCAAGAACCAAACAGTGAGGCACAACTTTTTTTTGAATTTTTACATGCAGCACAACAACCTTGTTGGGAATGATGCACCTCACATACGAAGTTATCGGTTGTACTGATAATGTTGAGTATCAAATCTGATTTCAGTATGCTCAGGGAATGCTTCAATTAGGTAGCAATATTATTAAAGGAGACGAACCTTACAGATAATTTAGTTCCAAAAAATTTTTACATAATTAAAAAGTTAGTGTTGAGGCAAGAGTTGCTATCTGAAAAGATAGATTGCTGCATTAACAACAATATGTTATATTACAAGGAAGATGCATGGGAGACGGATTGCAGATTTTATAGTGTTGATATATTCAAATCAAGGGGGATAAAGATTATAAACCAAAAAAATATTTCATACAAATGTCTCTTTTACTTTCTAATCATTCCACAGCTTCAACAGTCATTTGTTTCTATGCACATAGCTCCTCACATGACATGGCATAATATATGATCTGTTGGTGCTACTACAATGCCTCATCCTGTAGGTGATGAAGCTTGGAAACACTTCAATCGTCGTTATCCTGATTTTACAGCAGAACTACGCAATGTTGATTTAGCTTATGTGCAGATGAGTTCACACCTTACAGTCATGCTGCAACACTGTATTCATGTTGACCAGTTATTATGCAACACCCTATACATATACTTTAAATTAAAAAAAGGGGAGAGGTGTGTGATAAATAGGGATTTNTCCAAAGAAATAAATTTAATTCCCATCATTAACTAATTTGGGAATCTTAATGAAAAAATCCCAACATAAAAGTTTCAATTTTATCCGACTAGCCTAATATGAAACTCAAGCTAATTCTAGCCACACAATCATAGAAATAAACCTATAAAAAGTATGGCATTTTTATTATGGAATCAAGTATGGCCCATGGACCATGAGTTCTTTTCGTCCTCCTCTTCATGGTACGAGTCTTCCAAGCCTCGTAAGACATTAATAGGTAGCAATCTTTGCTCACCTCATTCTTGTGAGCCTTAACCTATCCCTATAAATTGTATTTTAAGAAAATATAAGTAAAATCTTGTAAAATAAATATAGAAAGGCGAACTAACCAAAATGCAAGCAAGTAAAATACTTGCGGACTTAGTGCACTTATAAACTAAGCCTCTTGTCCTACTATGTCATGCTTATGTGGGGGCATAAACATAGCAAGTAAGCATAAAGAGAAAAATTGTTAGTTTATTCAACTATAAATTCATGCCCCTTTTATTTTAGCTTTTAGCAAGACCACTTGTAGAAAGCAATATTAGATAGAAATAATGTCCTAATATCTATTTGACACAAATAACAATCATCCTAAAGTCTATCAACAAAGATAAAGAGCACAAACGCGCGGGCAAATCAATCCACATTATAATGACAACAAAATCACAATTGTCATTGCCCTAACTTATATTTAGATTGATGGACTAGCAAACTATCTAAATGCGTGTGTCTGGTAAGATAGTTCAAGCCCAATCCTTATAGTTGAATTGTACTTTGAGTATTATGTGTTTAATTTTATCTATTAGATAGTTTAAATTTAAACTGTTTACTTTGAGTTTAATAAGTTTTATGCTTTCAATTTGATATTAAAAAATTTCTATCTAAGAAATCAGATGCATCATTTGAAGAATAATATATTACTCCAAAAAGATAGAAACTTTACGTTAAAATAGATCTAACCATTCAAATAAGGAAAATCTTTAAGATTTATTGGTTTGTGTTAAACAGTGATTTTTTTCTTACATTGTGGGTGTAAGATAGAATTTATTTTATTGTGAGATTTAATATCCCTATAAAGGTAAGACCTCGTAGTTAACACTACAGCAAAACGACAGATTTGTTTATGAATTAGCATCAGAAATAAGTTTGACACTAAAGTCTCAGATTTGCTTCTATTTAGTGTCGCACGCAGCTTCAAGATTAAAAGTATCGATGGATACTATTTCGCCTAGCGGACGACACTAATTTGATGGAATAGTGTCGGATTAGCGTCAGCACTGACCGACTCTAGTCCTACTTATTAGCCTGGTCCAATGTCGATGCTAATCTAATGTCAAAGCCCTAAAATATTCCTTCGGCAAACCGAAGCCACAATTCTTTATTTTCTTCTTCCCCGTCGTGATCTTGCCTTCTGTGACGCTCCTACATGATTTCTAGCATTTTTGGCACATTTCCATCGCTCTATCTTCTTCTAAGGTGAGAAGCTCTCTTCCACACCTCCAAGCTTCGGTTTTACATAAGTTTTAATCCTCTTTTCTTTTTTGTTAGATTTTTGGAGCATAGGGGTTAGATAAAAAAAATAGATAGGCACCACTCAATTTTTTTTTATATATATTTCTTTATTATATTCACAATGCAAAGGGATTAGATGGTTTTACATAAGATTTGAGTGCTATGTGTTAAAATAAAAATGCTTAGGTGTGAGATATGTAAGGACATAAGAATTTTGTGCTTTGTTTGTAAATGCCCCAAAAAAATTTGAGTCTTATGGGCCAAAATAAAAAAGCTTATGTTGTGAGAATGTAAATACATAAGAATTTGGTGCTATGTATGTAAGTGCACCAAAATAATTTGAAGAGTTAAGTGCTATGTGCCCAAATATAGAAGTTCAGGTATGAAAATGTAAATACATAAGAATTTGTGCCGATTTATATTAGAATTGTGTGCTATGTGCTATGTATCTAAATACATGTTTGTGGCTGATGTCTTTGTGTCTCTGATGTTAAAGATTTATCATTAATGGTTTTGGGTTTAGGGGTGTTAAAAATTTTGTTTTATGTTTAGAATTTAGGCATTGAGGGATTTTGGGGCCGGGCTTAAGTGTAGTGTTTAATTTTCAAGATTTAAGGATATTTTGTTCGTGCTTTTTTAANTATTCACAATGCAAAGGGATTAGATGGTTTTACATAAGATTTGAGTGCTATGTGCTAAAATAAAAATGCTTATGTGTGAGATAAATGCACCCAAGAAAATTTGAGTCTTATGGGCCAAAATAAAAAAAGTTTATGAGTGAGAATGTAACTACATAAGAATTTGGTGCTATGTATGTAAGTGCACCAAAATAATATGAAGAGCCAAGTGCTATGTGCCCAAATATAGAAGTTCAGGTGTGAGAATGTAAATACATAAGAATTTGTGCCGATTTGTATTAGAATTTTGTGATATATGCTATGTGTCTAAATACATGTTTGTGGCTTATGTCTTTGTGTCTCTGATGTTAAAGATTTATCGTTAATGGTTTTGGGTTTAGGGGCGTTAAAAATTTTTGTTTTATGCTTAGAATTTAGGCATTGAGGGATTTTGGGGTCGGGCTTAAGTGTAGTGTTTAATTTTCAAGATTTAAGGATATTTTATTCGTGCTTTTTTAGGGCTTATAGGTTCAGGGTTTAGGGTTTAATTAATAAGGACTTAATATTTTAGGGTACATGGCTTAGGATTTTGCTTAACACATCATATGACGATTATACAAGGACTTGGGTTACATAGGTTTCTGTTTAGTGTTTAATATTTAAGTGTTTAGAGTTTATGATTTTGGTCCACAAAAGAATTAAACTGATGTGTCCCTTTTCTTCTTACTTTAGTGTTCAAATGAAAAATATGACACTGGGTAGGACACAATAGCATTGTATTAATCTGTAGAACTACATTTATGATGTAGATAGATATCAAAAATATGAGATCATGAATGTATAATAGATTAAATCTATGAAGAAAAAGATTTACTGACGAGTTTTTGGCTGGTGTTGAGGAATTCGTGCAGGCGGCATCGCAACTCCTTATTTACCTTTTAGAATGCAGATATCGATGACCCTGTGCGAAACACAAGAATCAGTGTACCTGGAGCCTGAAAAAAAAATGTTGGATCTATATCGTAAGGGATTTAAGCCTAATTATTGGTATTGGACTTCACAGTGAATTTGATCCAGATTTTCACTATAGTCATGTTGAAGCCTCATCAAGTTACACCCTTCTAAAGATTCACGATTTTGGCATGTGTGAGGAAATTATTGTTGATGTCAGCATGACTCATTTTTTCGGAAGTGTGTCCGATGATTATCAAGAACCAAACAATGAGGCACAACATTTTTTTGAATTTTTACATGCAGCACAACAACCTTTGTGAGAATAATGCACCTCACATAAAGAGTTATCAATTGCACTGATAATGCTGAGTATGAAATCTGATTTCAATATGCCCAGGGAATGCTTCAATAAGGTAGCATTATTATTAAAGGAGACAAACCCTATAGATAATTTAGTTCCAAAAGATTTGTACATAACTAAAAAGTTGGTGTCCATGCTAGAGTTGCTATTTGAAAAGATAGATTGCTGCATTAACGATTGTATGTTATATTACAAGGAAAATGCATAGGAGATGGATTGCAGATTTTGTAGTGTTGATATATCCAAATCAAGGGGGATAAAGATTATAAACCAAAAAAAATATTACATACAAACGTCTCTTATACTTTTTGATGATGATCAAGAACCAAACAGTGAGGCACAACTTTTTTTTGAATTTTTACATGCAGCACAACATCCTTTGTGGGAATGATGCACCTCACAGACGAGTTATTGGTTACACTGATAATGCTGAGTATGAAATATGATTTCAATATGCCTAGGGAATACTTCAATAAGGTAGCAATATTATTAAAGGAGACGAACCCTACAGATAATTTAGTTCCAAAAGATTTGTATAAAACTAAAAAGTTAGTGTCGAGGCTAGAGTTGCTATCTAAAAAGTTGTATTGATGCATTAACGACTATATGTTGTATTACAAGGAAGATGCATAGGAGACGGATTGCAAACTTTGTAGTGTTGATATATTCAAATCAAGGGGGATAAAGATTATATACCAAAAAAAATATTTCATACAAACGCCTCTTTTACTTTCCGATGTGATCAAGAACCAAACAGTGAGGCACGGCATTTTTTTGAATATTTAGATGTAACACAACAACCTTTGTGGGAATAAGGCACCTCACATACGGAGTTATCGGTTGCACTGATAATGCTGAATAAGAAATATGATTTCAACATGCCCAGGGAATGCTTCAATTAGGTAGCAATATTATTAAAGGAGACGAACTCTATAGATAATTTAGTTCCAAAAGATTTGTACATAACTAAAAAGTTAGTGTCCAGGTTAGAGTTACTATTTGAAAAGATAGATTCATGCATTAACGACTGTATGTTATATCACAAGGAAAATGCATAGGAGACGGATTGCAGATTTTGTAGTGTTGATATATTCAAATCAACGGGATAAAAATTATAAACCAAAAAAATATTACATATAAACGCCTCTTATACTTTATGATGATGATCAAGAACCAAACAGTGAGGCACATTTTAATTTTTACATGCAGCACAACAACCTTTGTGGGAATGATGCACCTCACATACGAGTTATCGGTTCCACTGATAATGCTGAGTATCACATCTGATTTCAGTATGCTCAGGGAATGCTTCAATTAGGTAGCAATATTATTAAAGGAGATGAACCTTACAGATAATTTAGTTCCAAAAGATTTGTACATAACTAAAAAGTTAGTGTCGAGGCTAGAGTTGCTATCTGAAAAGATAGATTGCTGCATTAACGACAATATGTTATATTACAATGAAGATGGATAGGAAACAAATTGCAGATTTTATAGTGTTGATATATTCAAATCAAGGGGGGTAAAGATTATAAACCAGAAAAATATTTCATACAAATGTCTCTTTTACTTTCTAATCATTCCACAGCTTTAGCGGTCATTTGTTTCTATGTGCACAGCTCCTCACATGACTTGACATAATATATGATCTGTTGGTGCTACTACAATGCCTCATCCTTCAGATGGTGAAGCTTGAAAACACTTCAATCGCCGCTATCCTGATTTTACAACAGAACTACACAATGTTGATTTGGCTTATGTGCAGATGGGTTCACACCTTACAGTCATGCTGCAACACTGTATTCATGTTGACCAGTTATTATGCAACACCCTATACATATACTTTTAATTAAAAAAAAGGTGAGATGTGTGTGTTAAATAGGGATTTTATCATCATCATCATCATCATCATCATTATTATTATTATTATTATTATTATTACTATTATCATTATTATTTCTTTCATTTAAATATGTCAATTTGCATGTAATTCACTCGTGCACAAAACCATAGAAAAACGAGTGTCCTCTCAAGATAAAATTGACGTTTCAGACAAGCTCGTGCGGTCTGCTTTGTCATTCAGGATCGTCTAGACAAGTTTGTTGACAATCAAGTCAATTTGAGTTCGACTCACACACAGTGCGACAAATACGATTCGTCAAGCCAATCAGTGTCGTTTGTCAAAAGAAATATCGATCGGTCCTCGCTTAAGCGATGACCAATGTTAAGCGCAACAACCTTGACAGCGAGTCTATCAAACTGTGATGAAGGGTCACAAATTCATATTATGAGGGTTTTAATTTCATTTTTAAATTTGATTTTGATTTTAGATGGTGAGTTATGTGTGGATTATGATGTATTTGTGTGAATTGTGTAAATTATGGTTTGTCGAAGAATGAGAGCTCTTAAGTCCAAAAGGTCTTCTCAGTGCACTTTCAGTCCTTATAGGAACCTGACTTAATTCTCAACATGTTAGTTTCAATTGACTCAACTAGATGTTGAGGATTTGTAACCACACATATGAGACTTAAGGGGAGTTAAGAAGCAGTTCAACTTTCTAAGTGGAGTATGACTTAAAGCTAAGCCTCTAGGATATTCAATAGTAAAATCTTATGGCTAGATCCAAAGTTATAGGAAAATAATTTTGACCTCACCAAAAATGAAGTCAACAGGTTTAAGTTCGTTGTGAGACGATTTCAGCTATTTAGCTGGACCCCTCTCCTCTTCTCCTTTCTAGCTGCATCTTCATCGCCGAATTGATGAGTATAAGATCCACCATTTACCTATTCCACCCCTTAGAGGGTGATAGGAAATTAGAGGTCTCTTTCGTGTAGACTTAATGCAACCGTAATTCTCTTTGAAGACAAAATGTATGGATTGCTGACAAAAGGACCTTGGTCAAGGTGGGTTGACTACCTTCATGACCATATAAAATTGGGACCTTCATAGCTTGGGATGACAGATCCATGATATCATGACCTGTCTACTTCTACCTGCTTAGAGATTCATCTCCTTTCTGTTGACACCTCTTTTGAGCTATGTCAATCCTTTAAAAAATCATTGATATCATCTCATGGGCCCCACATGCCTAGAGTCATCGCTTATAGTGGATATGATCATTCACCCTCTGCTCTATAGCTTTGTACAGGACTCAAAAGCATCGAAATTCTACCGCTCGAGATGATCAAAATCCTTTGATTTCCTAAATAATTAGATAAAAAAATTAAGTAAGCAACTCTTCTTATCGAGAGTATTCTTGGGCATCCCCCAATATGTAATTAACCAAAAGGGTATATTCCTTTAGGAGCTACTCTTGACCCAAAATAAGCATAGAAACTTGATTCTGTGGTTGTGGGTTGCTTTCATTAGGGTTTTTTTGCGGATATCTTTTCAAATCATTTTTTATTTGATTTCGTTTTGGACGTATGCTCTTGGGCTATCGCGCGAAGGCTACCTTATGAAAGTTCTTTGCATTCGTTTTAAATTGTTTGTCTATTTTTGTCGTATTTTCTTTCTCTTTGGTTCCTATCGAAAGAGAGATTTGTTTGGAAAGATAATTAAACAACAACAATGAGACAAGCTGGTGACTACAAAATGTTCACTAAAAAAAACAAAAATAGTTTTATAGTTTGCATTGATAGCTTTTTAGCAGGTTACAAGCCTCTAATAGGGCTAGACACATGACATTTGAGGTCAAAATATCTAGGTGGTTTATCAATTGCAATTTCATTAGTGGTGATAACACTCTATTCACTCTAGCTTTCGAAGTTGCGGAATTAGAGTAAAAACTACTTGAAAATGGGTTTTAAAATATTTGTGAGCTTCTATTGGGTCTAATTTGCAACATCTGGTCTTGTGTCNCAACAAGTGCAGTCTTGTACCTCTTACCGCCATCAAACGCAGTCTTCACCCGATACACCCGCTTGTTATGCAATGTCTTCTTTCCTGATGGAATTTCTGCTAGCTCCCACTTGCTCGAACTTTTATATTGCAAGACTTTTTCATAGTTATGTGGTTCTCCACCATATGTTCGTACAAAATTCAGTTTTTCAGTCTTTGGCGCTCTGCCACCTTTTAGGAAACGTCTCTTCTGCTTCCCCATAATGCACCTCTGACTAATGTTTTCACGCCGAGTAAACCTGCAGTCATATATAGTATGTCAGTTTTCTTACCCCGAGCCAGTACTAATGCTCCTTTAGTAACCTTCCAAGTACCATCTGAGAACACTACTGAATGACCACCCTCATTGAGCTGCCCTACAGAAATGAGATTTTTCTTCAATTCAGGAACGTGTCTGACTTTTTGCAAAGTCCAATTGCTCTTGTTAGGGAGTGCAATATCAACGTCTCCCATCCCCATCACGTCAAGAGCTTTTCCATCAGCCAGATATACCTTCCCAAAGTTGCCTGCAACATAATTCCGTATTGACTCCCGGTGGGAAGATGTATAGAAGGAAGCCTCTGAATCCAGTATCTAGTCATCAATAGAACTGTGAACCGTCAATAATAGTGCATCATGTATTTCTTCAGTTACAACATTTGCGTCATCATTCTCCTTCTTGAGATTTATGCAGTTCCTTTTTATGTGGCCAGCTTTGCCACAATTCCAGTAGGTTGTCTGCTGACCAGACTTTGATTTTGACCTTCCTCTGTCTGAGTTCCTGTCCCGAGGTCTCGCCAGAATCTTTCCTGCGCACCTCCTCAGCCAAAATTAAATCACGTATATCATCATATTTCAATTGAGATTTACCTGCAGAACTACTAACTGTCATCCTCGTGGCTTCCCAGCTATTTGACAATGAAGCCAACAATATCAGCGCACGAATCTCATCATCAAAATCAATTTCAACAGATGACAATTGATTAGTGATATTATTGAACTCATTCAGGTGTTGAGCAACAGACACACCTTCCGCCATCTTCAGGTTCAATAACCTTTTCATCAGGTGCACCTTATTATTCGCTGATGGCTTTTCATACATGTCTGATAAAGCTGTCATGAGATCTGCAGTAGTCATCTCCTTGATGACGTTATGAGCAACGAATCTTGACAGGGTTAATCGAACAACTCCCAGAACCTGTCGATCCAACAGATTCCATTCCGCCTCGTCCATCTTTTCCGGCTTCTTTCCCAGCAACGGCAGGTGAAGTTTCTTCCCATAGAGGTAGTCCTCTATCTGCATTCTC
>JXCR01144224.1:0-16540 GCA_002079205.1 Phalaenopsis hybrid cultivar | reverse complement strand
TAGCTTCCTTCCACATCTGTGCATCCGCACTCCGTTGCGCCAACGAGCTTGGCCGGAGATGCCTTCCGAACTCATCGGCCGCGGATATATTCACATCGTCGACCAATCGGACACTGAAGATTGCTATGGTGAGCTTATCGGAGGAGGAGAGCGGTGATGGCGAGCGACGACGGTCGCGCCGGCGATCGTTCCGCGGCGTGATGGCGGCGGTGGGTGGAAACAAGCGGGCCTATGCGGCGCGGATGGGGTACGAGTTCATCGATGCACATTATGCTGTTGATCGTAGCCGTCCGCCGAGCTGGAGCAAGATCCTTGCCGTCCGTTCTCAGATCAGGAGTCACGATTGGGTTTTCTGGAACGATGCCGTAAGCTCCACGTTTCCTTGCTTCTCTGCTACTCTCCATTTTGAATTTTTTTTTGTTTTTTTCTTTGGTAATTTTATATTTTTCATCAGGACACAGTGGTGACCAACCCGGATATTTCCCTGGTAATTTTAGGGTTTTATTTTATTTATTTTATTATTATTTTTTTTAAATGAAAATTTGTTTATTTTGATGATTTTTTGTACTTCGGATTAGGAGAACATTCTTCGGGCGGTAATTGGACATGCTGATTTCGAGAGTTCTCCCGATTTTGTGGTGACAGAGGATGTTAACGGGATAAACGCAGGTAACTTCTTGCTTTTATTTTTTACTTTATAAATTTATGACCTTTCAAACTTCTATTTTAGCAAATTTATAATCAAACCGAACAACATAATGAGACAAATCTAATGATGATAAAAGTAGTTGCATTCAAGTTTAAATGAGCCAACATCAAGAATTTCATGTATAGTTGAAAATTTTAGATGTTAATTGGAGCACTAAATGTTCTCCAAATCTTGCATGCGCATGAATAAATTGAGTTTCTTTTCAAGATGAATTTGATGAGCCTAAGATTGCTTAATTTGGATAACATTAATGTTCTCAAATGCTCAAAAATATCTTGTGATCAATGATATTTCTTAGTCTTTTGATGTAGGAATTGAATTGTTCGTATGTAATCCTTCCTACACAATAGAAGATCCATTAGTCATGAGGCGGCGTAAGTGATAAATGAACTCAATCTATGATTTAGAGGAGAAGTAGGCACTATCTTTTTAAATTGTGGCTCGATTTGCATATTTGGAGAAAAATTTCGCAATTATGTTAAAATATAATGATAATAATGTTTAGGGATTTTTACTTAGGAAGGCTCTTAAATAGTCTTATTTACTTTCAAAGATTAAATTTATGCATGAAGGTCACTATTATGATTCTTGTCTGCCTACATATCCTTTGCCGCATGCACAATCGTGGTTCGCGTACGAGCTCAAATCGCAGAAGAAGGCATATGTGAGCTCAAATCGCTTCTTCACGAGCTTACTCGCAAACTATTTGGATCCCATCGAAGCCCTTCTTATAATTCTTTCTGGCAATGAAGTGGTTATCCGACAACATTCTCATCCTCTTCCTCGCCCGTCTTCCTCCTCCGTTACTCTCTCACACCCTCGCTTGGCCCCATATTCTCTACCTCCTTGCTTGCACCGACTCCCTTATCACAACCACTGCAGCTTCCTGCGAGGCCACCATCATCTGGAGCGATCTCGCCTCCGAAATCCAACCAAAACTCTCTAACTCATCAGTGAGCTCCTGTCTTTTCTTCGTCACTGCGGTCATCAGGCGCTTGCGCTCTCCACCGAAAGAAGTCTCACTTCGAAACTCATGTATGATTATTGGCAGGGGAAGAGAGACAGTGGGGCGGGCATGATCGGGCTCGCTACGCTTGGTTTTGACGGCGGAGAGATTGCTGAGAATGAGGTGCGGAGGAAGGGGAGGAGGCGACAACAAGGAGGAATTACGGGGTGGGAAGCCAACTAAGAAGGGCGGCTTCGAGATGGAGGGCAAGAGAGCAGTGGCGGAGGGAGTCAGATGGCTGGAGGAACGACGTCCTAACACTGACCTTCATGCGTAAATTTAATTTTTGGAAGCAAATAATATTATTTAAAAGCCTCATATGTAAAAATCCCTACTGTTTATTTATTTGATTATTAACAAGAGGTTTTTCAATCTCCGCAGTAGCTCAATAGAGGCTTAATTATTGATTATGGATCTCCTTGTTAAGTTTAACTGTCATCATAATAGTAGTCCTAAACCAAGTTAACACAAGGATTACTTTTTAAATTTATTGAGATGCATGAAATTCTAGAATTAATATATATTTTTTAGCCTTTATAGTTTGAATAATTTATGATAATTTGAAAAATCATTATGATAATATTGTTTAGGATTCAAATGGAAAGAGATTGATTTTATGTATGGTCATTATAAGATCTTTATAAAAAAATGTTGTGAAAATCATACCGGACATTGAATCAGAAGAAGCAAATTTTCAAGGTTTAATGGTTCAATCGAGATTGAACCGACTAACATAATAAATATTTAAATTATTTTAATATAATTTAAATAATAGAATAATGATATATTAATATAATTTTTATTGATTCAACAAATAATATTTTAACTCGAGATTATTTTTTAATATTGTGAACAATATTCTAAATAAAAAAATTTAAAGCATGATATTTTATCTTTCTTGAATCTAAATATATTATGTTTGACCAACCGATTAAAATCAAAATGCTAAAATTTAATAATATTTGAACTGGAAATTCTTAAAAACAATTCTAGTTCTTTTGTTTTCCATTTCAATCTAGGTTCTGACCGGTTCAATCCCGGTTCTATTCAGAAACAGTTCTGTGATTGAACCGAATCGGTTGAATGACCGATTCACTAGTCGAATCGGCCGATCAGGTTCAGTTTTTTAAAATCATGATATTAATGACGTATTTTTTTATGAGGAACTCTATCATCACACAAATATTAATAGGTATCAATGCAACAAAATTTGCATTTATTGAAGTTAATTTATATCTATGAGGCTAAATATTACTGTAGTCCTAGTTGTAATCCGACTCAAAGAAATTAAGCGACTCATCATAATGTGATTTATTATGATTATAGTTGTCCTATTAATAAGAGTAAGAAGTGTGATCATATTTGTAATCAAGATAGTCACATGTATGATAGTTTTAGGATTGTGATATGAATTTTATTTAAATTTAAAATAACATTAAAAAATCTTTACATCTAATTCAAGCTAAAAATTATCATAGCATCAAGAACATTGCTTAGGGGTGTCTGTGGTTATTGATTTTGAATCCTTCATTTCATTTCTATCCCTTCAGGGGTTTTCTTCGTACGACGTTCTAAATGGAGCGAAAACTTTCTCGAAACATGGTGGAACCAAACATCCTTTGTGCAATTTGGATCGACGAAGAGCGGCGATAACGACGCCTTAAAGTTTCTGATTGGAAATCTATCATCTCATGAACTGAGAAATCATGTTCGAATATCGCCGATGCAGTGTCTTTTCAACTCGTATCCTTGGCACCCATCTTGGAAATCTGTATATCAACTCATCTTCTCATCAAGAGCTGTACGGAGAGGTTTTTTTCTCGCCCTCGTAGGCTAAGGATCTATTTGGGGCAGCTTTTTGGTTATTTTATGTTTTGGGGGCATTTACATTCATTCCACCAAATTCTTGTTTATTGACATATTTAACACATAAATTTTTACTTTTTACATTTATACCGCCCAAATCTTTCGCATCACATAAAAGATATCATTATTTTAAATTTTAAAGAGTGAATTACATCTTTTAATGCATAGATAAGGTGACATATGTATGTAAACATTAAAGTTTAAATGTTAGATATGTAAATAAATAGGAATTAAGCGGTATGTAGGTAAATCTTTTTTATTTTTAAGTTCATTGTCATGCACTACTATATTTCTAGAAACTAATGAGGTGAGAAGCAATTTACTTACAACTATAAAATATATGTNCATGAGATCTGCAGTAGTCATCTCCTTGATGACGTTATGAGCAACGAATCTTGACAGGGTTAATCGAACAACCCCCAGAACCTGTCGATCCAACAGATTCCATTCCGCCTCGTCCATCTTTTCCGGCTTCTTTCCCAGCAACGGCAGGTGAAGTTTCTTCCCATAGAGGTAGTCCTCTATCTGCATTCTCTAGTAACTAAAATCTGTGCCATTGAATTTCTCGATCCCCGATGCCATCACTTCGTCTTCACCCATAGTTTTCTTTCAGCCTCGAACCAAGGCTCTGATACCAGTTGTTATGAAAAAACGACGGTAATAAAGCGAAAAACAGATCGAGAAAAATCACACCAAAAAAAGGCGACACAAGATTTACGTGGTTCGGCAAATTGCCTACGTCCACGGAGCTGCAAGATTTTATTAGCTTTTTGAGGATTACACCGTCGACCACGTCGACTTACAAGAAAGAATTCTCTCTCTCTCTCTCTCCTTCTCTCTCTAAACCGAGAGTCACACCACGAAGAAGAAAAGATAACTTTAAACTGTTTGGAGAGTCGTTCACATCCCTGTAATTGTGAGTCCCTTTTAAAGCTTCACAGTATCCAGCTTGTTTTGATAATCTTTAATTTCGTGATTCCATGGAATCATGCTTTAATGACCCATATAAAGCCCATTAAGGCAAGCTATCAAATCCATTGCCCTTTCTCTATAACAGGAGGGGCGGGAAATTAATCTGGTAAAACTTAATTAATTAAGTTTTCCTTAATTCTTCCTGTAAATAGAAGAAAACTGCTTTAAATAAAAATTGGGAATCATCAAGCTATGACAGAGAACAAAATACATAAGGAAAAGAATTAAGAGCAGATAAATTAGAATCAATTTATCAAAGAATCTGTCGTAATAGGAAGTGGACCGGGTCTCCACCTTCCTCAACATCAAGAACTTTGGTTTCAGTAAACTTAAGGTCAAACTGAAAGACCTGACAAAACATACCCAATGACACAAAAATCAGTTCAATTTGAGTTGAATCAAGCCTAGATCACATACATGACGTCCAAAATAACTAGTACGAGAACATATTAAACACCCACTTTCATCGATTTTTCAAATCTCACTCAAATATCAAAGGTCGTGATAAAACTCCTACTCATATTTTTTTATTTTTATCAAATTCACAAAAATCACATAAATATTTGATTTGTAAATATCAATTATCATGTGCTCTGTATGTAATTATGCCCATTAAATATTTGAAGAGCCGCCAAATGACGAATGGCCAAAGAGTCTACCAGAAGAGCAGGTCATTTCCACTTCAGCTCCTTCTAAGCCCTAATCCAGCACTGATGGGTCACCGGCGAATGCGAACTACGCCACCATGTCTCCTCCGTCGCCGCCTCCCATTCCTTCTCCTCGCCCTCTTTTCTACCTTTATTTTTATAGCTTCCTTCCACATCTGTGCATCCGCACTCCGTTGCGCCAACGAGCTTGGCCGGAGATGCCTTCCGAACTCATCGGCCGCGGATATATTCACATCGTCGACCAATCGGACACTGAAGATTGCTATGGTGAGCTTATCGGAGGAGGAGAGCGGTGATGGCGAGCGACGACGGTCGCGCCGGCGATCGTTCCGCGGCGTGATGGCGGCGGTGGGTGGAAACAAGCGGGCCTATGCGGCGCGGATGGGGTACGAGTTCATCGATGCACATTATGCTGTTGATCGTAGCCGTCCGCCGAGCTGGAGCAAGATCCTTGCCGTCCGTTCTCAGATCAAGAGTCACGATTGGGTTTTCTGGAACGATGCCGTAAGCTCCACGTTTCCTTGCGTCTCTGCTACTCTCCATTTTGAAATTTTTTTTGTTTATTTTAGTAATTTTATATTTTCTTCAGGACACAGTGGTGACCAACCCGGATATTTCCCTGGTAATTTTTAGGATTTTATTTTAATTTTTCTTTATTTTTATGAATTTTTTTTTTTAATTTTGTTGATTTTTTGTTCTTCGGATTAGGAGAACATCCTTCAGGCCGTAATTGGAGAGGCGAATTTCGAGAGTTCTCCCGATTTAGTGGTGACAGAGGATGTTAACGGGATAAACGCAGGTAATTTCTTGCTTTTATTTTTTTACTTTATAATTTTTTAACGAAGGAAAATAAAGATTTCAACGATGTCTATATATTTGATATATTGACTAAATAGGACGAGCTAAGTAGCAATTCACACAAAAAAGATAGAAGTAATAGAATCTAACTTATTAAATAGCATTTGTGAAAAAAGAATTAATATGGATTGCACTTAGGATAAGAACTCAATCGTAATCTTCAAAACTTAAGGCATGCACAACCTATGAGTGTGGTAATTGCGAGCTTAGTGAAGGATGCCGCCTAGGAGAAAAAAGAAGTAGCATTTGATTTTGGGGATTTGGACATTAAAAAATCGGGGGCTAACACGATTCTTGATGCATATTAGAACAACTTCCGGAGTCAAGTTTATGACCTTTCAAGCTTCTATTTCAGCAAATTTATAATAAAATTGAACAACATTATGAGATAAATCTAATGATAATAGAAGTAGTTGTATTCGAGTTCAAATGAGCCAATGTCAAGAATTCATGTATAGTTGAAAATTTTGGGATATTAATTGGAGCACTAAATGTTCTCCAAATCCTGCATGTGCTTAATTAAATAACAACAAGATGCATTTGATGAGTCTAAGATTGCTTAGTTTGGATAACATTAATGTTCACAAATGCTCAAAAATATTTTATGATCAAGGGTATCACTTGGTCTTTTGATGTAGTATTTTGGATCTTTCAATATTCATATAGAACGTCACTCTCAAAATTGATATGAGGGAGACCGGAATTTAAGTTTGCAGAGGGCTTAGAAGTTCAGAATCATCGAGCTTTATCTGACCACTGCCATCAATCATATCGTTGTTTGGCCACCTCTGTTGAACTATCACCATAGTTGAGCTATTGCTACCTGAATACCATTATTCGATCGTTGTCACTGGACTACCATCGTTGGATCATCGCAGCCTGACCACCATCTTTAGTCTGTCGCCATCCGACCATCACTTTTGAGTCGCCAATACCCAATCATTGCCATTGGATCACCATAGTCCACTGACCAGTGCCATCAGACCGCCTCGACCGATGATTCTTATCTGGTCATGATTGCCTGACCAATGTTACTCGACTAGTACCCATCCCTCATAATGGTCCCCACGAGAACCTTCAACCGACTATGGTTGCTCGATCATCATTTCTCATCTATGATCGTTCGACCATCATATTCGACTATGGTTGCTAAACCACCACCATTTTATCACAATTGTACGACCACCATTGGTTTTCTATAATCGTTTATCTATGATTGCCAGATCGTTGTTGTCTAACGATGTTTGCCTAACCCAATTACAATCACTTGGTGTTAGCTGTACAATTATAATAACCCGACCTTCGGCCTGTTTTTTTGTTGCTTGGCGTTTGGCCACCATCACTCAACGAAATTAACCCAACTACCATCACTCGATTACGGTTGTTAGATCACCTCCGTCTGACTATAATTTACCAACTACCATCACTTGATTATGGTCCATCGATCACTTTCACTTGGTTGCCATATTCTTATTACAATGCCTGTTGACGTCATTGATTGCCATCGTTTATAAGACGTATGCACATCATTGGCATATACAATCTCACTTTTAAGGCCGATGAACGCTGTCGACACTAAGTTGGCGTTTAACAACTTCATTGCCTATCATTGATAACAACAACGATGCATGTGATCACTGTTATGGTCGATGCATACTATCTACACCGATATTTTACATGACATCTTGAACTTTTGGCTTCTCTCCTCAAAGAATAATGATTGAACATATTATGTCGAGCTCTCTTGAAGAAAACTTCAATGCCTCCAAGATTCATGCTAAGTGCATTACCCTTGTTCGTTTCAATTAGAAGGAAGGACATCTTTTATAGCTTGTCATATATACTAGTAGAATAATTTTAATTGAGTCAGTCATGATTTTTTTTTGGATTTTACACGTAGAAATTCTTATGTTTCACATGAAACTTTCTTTTGTCTTTGTATGGCGGACCTCTGTGCAAAATTAAAATGTAATGTTTGGCTTTATTGTCATGATTTTGTTTACCTGCAATAATAACAAAGGTATTTGATGTTCTTACCTCATAATATATTTAATCATATATTATGATATATTATTATTCCCTAAAGGCTAAAAAAGTTATAATAATATGTGTTTAATTTAAAAAAAAATTATGTTTTATTATTCTTAATTTATATATTTTTTGAAATCTCTTAAATATTAAATAATTTAACCAACATTTTTTTTATTTCATGAAAGGTTTTATATTTCTATGATAACTTGAAATTATTTTATTTAAATAATGTTTATGCATTATTCATAATTTTATTTAAATAATGTTTAGATTAAGAGCTACTATTCAATCTAGAGGATTGAGCTACTTTTTATTGTGATTTTTTGTTGCTAAGATTTTAGCTTGGTAATTGAATATTTTTTGAAGATTTATATATTTTTGGCTCGCATAAAACTTGATGCCATGATGGGAATCATAAATATACATGTATGCGCATGCATATTGAATAATTTTAAAATTGAAAGGAGGGGTAAAATAATTGATTTTGAGCTAACTCAATTTTTATTGGAACTGACTCAAATCTAGTTGTTCGATCCACAAGCCAATTTTGAGCAAGCATGTATATGTTTGAGCTTATTTCGAGTTGGGTTTGGATCGCCAAAGATAGATTGTTCTGATTTTTACATGATCATGTTTTTGGTTTTTTTTATGATTCATAAGTGTATTACGAAGTTTGCTTTTAATAAATCAAATTAAAATAATATTACATGATAAATCCAAATTAAATTTAAAAGTTAAAGTATAGATAAATTTAAAAATTCAATCATTTAATTCAGTATTAAGATAATCTTAAAGTAAAATAAATAAAAATAATCTAAGAAGTAAAAATAATCTAAATTACTAGAATATTCTAAAAATAATCCTCAACTATTTTTAGGGGCATTTGCATACATACCACCCAATTCTTATTTATTTTCATATCTAACACCTATACTTTACTTTTTACATTTATACCATCTAAATCTTTCATATCACATAAAAATACAACTATTTTAACTTCTAAAAAGTGAAATATACCTTTTCATGTATAGGTCAGGTAGTATGTATGTATGTAAAGATTAAATTAGGTGTTAAACGTGTAAATACGTAGGAATTGAGTTGTATGTATGTACACCTTTTCATCCGATGACATCTCATCCTCTTCCTCACCGTCTTCCTCCTCCTCTGTTACTCTCTCTTGTTCAACACTGCAGCTCCCTGTCTTCTCTCCACTCGTATCCACCCATCACTTTCCAACCTCTCCTCCCTCATTTCCCCTGTAGAAGATCTCGTTCCTATCCCCTCTACCACCCTCGCTTGGCCCTATCTCTCTCCCTCCTTTCTCGCTCTAACTCCCTTCCCACAGCCGCCACAACTTCCTGCGAGGCCACCATCATCTGGAACAATATCGCCTCCGAAATCCAACCAAAACCTTCTAACTGATCAGTGAGCTCCTGTTCTTTCTTCGTCACTGCGGTCATCGGGCGCTCGCGTTCTCCGCCGAAAGAAGTCGGACTTCTATACTAATCCGATCATTGGCAGGGGAAGAGACACGGTGTGGCGGGCCTGGCTGGCTACGCGTGGTTTTGACGGCGGAGAGATTGCTGAAAATGTGGTTGGGAGGAAGGGGAGGAAGCGATAAGGAGGAATTACTGGGCGGGAAGCCGACGGAGAAGGGCGACTTCGACATGGGGGTAGGGAGAACAGAGGCAGAGGGAGTTGGATAGCTGGAGGAACGACGTCCTAAATGACCGTCATGGGCAAATTTGACTTTTGGAAGCCTTTATAGATAAATAAAATTATTTAAAAGCCTCCATATATAAAAACCCCTAATGTTTATTTATTTGTTTATTAACAAGAGGTTTTTCAATCTCCCACAGTAGCTCAAGAGAGGCTTAATTATTGATGATGGATCTCCTTATTAAGTTTAACTGTCACCATAATAGTAGTCCTAAAGCAAGTTTACAAAAGGATTACTTTTTAAACTATTGAGATGCATGAAATTCTAGAATTAATGCATATTTTTTAAACCTTTATAGTTTGAATAATTGTTGATAATTTGAACAACCATTATAATAATATTGTTTAGGATTTAAAATGAAAGAATATGATTTTATGTATGACCATTATAAGATCTATATTAACAATTGTTGTGAAAACTAGATCGGACATTGAATCGGAAGAAATGTTCAAGGTTTAATAGTTCAACCGGGATTGAACCGACTAACGTAATAAATATTTTATCGATTCAACAAATAATATTTTAAGTTAAGACAATATTCAATATTTTTGAATATTGTGAACAATATTCTAAATAAAAAATGTAAGGCATGATATTTTATTTTTTTTAATTTAAATATATTATTTCTGGCCGCCGATCAAAATCAAAATACTAAAATTAAATATTATTTGAACTGGCTGTGTCTTAAAGACAGTACTTGTCCACTGGTTTTTTCAGTTCAATCCCGGTTCTATGCAGAAACGGTTCTGAGCTTCAACCGAATCGATTTTTCACTAGTTGAACCGGCCGATCCGGCCAGATTTTAAAATCATGATATTAATGACATATTTGTTATGAGGAACTCTAAACAAATATTAATAGGGATCAATGCATCATAATTTGCATTTCTTGAAAATAATTTATATCCGTGACGCTAATTATTACTGTAGTCCTAGTTGTAATTTGACTCGAAGAAATTAAGCGACTCATCATAATGTGATTTATTATGATTATAGTTGTCCTATTAATAACAGTAAGAAGTATGATCATATTTGTATGATACTTTCAGAATTTTAATTTGAATTTTAATTAAATTTAAAATAACATTTTTAAAAATCTTTACATCTAATTCAAAAATAGAGATAATCATAGCATTAAGAACATTGATTGAAATAAAATCATAAAATAACCCAAACTACTAGAATATTATATAAATAATATTGAGTACTTTCGATACATGTCTTATTCTGAGTAAAAATTTTGGAAGAATAAATTAAGAAATACTTATATTAAATATATGATGAGAATACCATTTATTAAAGATAAGTCTATGAAAAATAGATTTGAGTGGTTTGAATGTGCAAGAAGTAGAAATTACACCTTACATAACAGTCAACTATCATAAATGAAGAATAACTCATGAATTTAGCCCCAAATAGTTGGCATAAGGCTATTGAAATTGTTAGAAACATTTGCCTGCTTTATACGCTAATATTATTGTAATATGACATTACACTACTAATTTATGATTATTCATTCTTAGACTCTTCTCTATTACATCTATATGAGCAAATGATGGAATCATACAACAGAAATAAAACTAGAAAATTGCACTAACTGCATTATACTCTGTTAAAATTCAATATTGATGCACTTTGGTCCATTGTTCCTGAATTATTATAATTTGATTGAATGTTAGGTTATTGATTTTCAAATCCTTCATTTCATTTCTTTCTCTTCAGGGGTCTTCTTCGTACGGCGTTCTAAATGGAGCGAAAACTTTCTCGAAACATGGTGGAACCAAACATCCTTCGTGCAATTTGGATCGACGAAGAGCGGCGATAATGATGCGTTAAAGTTTTTGATTAGAAACCTATCATCTCATGAACTGAGAAATCATGTTCGAATATCGCCGATGCAGTGTTGTTTCAACTCGTATCCTTGGCACCCATCTTGGAAATCTGTATATCAACTCATCTTCTCATCAGGAGCTGTATGGAGAGGTTTTTTTCTCGCCCTCGTAGGCTAAGGATCTATTTGGGGCAGCTTTTTGGTTATTTTATGTTTTGGGGGCATTTACATTCATTCCACCAAATTCTTTTTTATTGACATATTTAACACATAATTTTTACTTTTTACATTTATACCGCCCAAATCTTTCGCATTACATAAAAGATATCATTATTTTAAATTTTAAAGAGTGAATTACATCTTTTAATGCATAGATAGATAAGGTGACATATATATGTAAACATTAAAGTTTAAATGTTAGATATGTAAATAAATAGGAATTAAGCGGTATGTATGTAAATCTTCTTTATTTTTAAGTTCATTGTCATGTCACTACTATATTTCTAGAAACTAATGAGGTGAGAAGCAATTTACTTACAACCATAAAATATATGCGCGAACTTTCTTAAAAGTAATTATCTCTTTTAAAAAAGTTGCTTTCTTCACAATAGTTTAAATTGCTATTTTTGCAACTCTAGCCGCCCCAAACGGATCCTAAGTTCGTGATTTTTTTGGTGCTGAGTTAAATTTTTATGATCATTTAACTTGTTGATGGATAACAGGAGTATATTCCAGGGGAGATTTCATGGTGCATTTAGCAGGTTTAGATGATAAGAAGGAATGGGCCACTAGGATTGTCCAAGAGGTTGAATCTGAGAGGAGAGATTATGTCTATTTAGCAAGGCAGAGGCCTCTCCATACTCTTTAGATATTCAAATTTTATATTGGAATGTATACGTTTCTATAGGCTTAGGGGCTGTTTGGTAAGGGATTTAGGAAATTCTGTAAATTTTGATTCAGTAAATCAGGGATAGTTATTGTATTCAATTTTTGAGTTTTATATAGTTCTAATACAGGATTGTGGGTAGAGTGTATGTAACAGAGATTAATGTTTGCCAGAATACTTTTTATAGTTTTAATACATAGTTTAATTGATTTACCAAATTTGAGCTTGTGAACTATGAAAGCATGAGGATTAATTTATCTTATATGATATTTTTATAATTTCTCTTATTTATTTTTGCTTTTTTTACCCTTAACTTTGGTGGTATTAGAATTGATGATTTAAGTAGCTTCTATTGCTATAATTATAATTTGTTTTGATAAATTCTATTATATAATAAACTCAGTAAGTATTATTAGTGTTTTTGAAAGACCTTTTCATGTAGATTTTGTAGGGATGGGAAAACCAAATATGATTGATTCTTAATCAAATCGTAGCTTGGAAAATACATCAATTTGAGAGATCTGGAGCAATAGTTAAAACGGAAGCGCATAACACGAGAAATCAAGAAAATTGATCATATCCTATTGATGATGTAACGAGCTCTATTAAAAAAAAAGTGTTTAGAATTTCCATTTTTATCCTTTTTTAGGAGGATTACTCTCATCATAAGCATTTTATTGCTCTATCAACACCCTATCTTCAAAGGCTTACAAGAGAATTGTAAGACTATTTAACTTATTTATTTATTTGTTTTTTATGATGAACCTCTCATTCTAATCACAAAATTCATGAAGTAGTGCTAAGGCAAACATCCTCTAATTTTTCATCATCAAAAGAGGAATACATACAATTGGAAGAGGAAGTGTTAATGTAAATGGCAATCTAATGACATGATACAATGGGGGCATTGGTGATATCTTTCTTCTTTCTAACTTGATAACTAGTAGGATCATAGATCTATAAACTCTATGATCAAATCCCAATTGACTGTTGCTCATAAAGTTTATAACATATTTTAAGCAATGACTATTGAGCCAAACATAAATAACCATGGTTGTGATTGTGGTGTTACTCTTATAAGAGATGTCCTATGGCATTTCTTTAATACCATTATTGACCCATTGCCTAAAACATGATTATATTCAAGGTTGTTAAAACTGGATCGGATTCGTCCGTTGGACTGGTCGGACGGTGAATTGGCTGGGCTGCCTGTCCGGACGCTAGAGATAACAGGATTTTGAATAATCGGAATTGGACTGGTGAAAACCTGGGCAGAGCCAGCCAACTGCTGAACCGACCGCATTTTTTAATAACCAAATTTTTTTTTTTTAGATTGTACTGTTTTCTTTTCCATGAATGATTTGATTGAAGTATTGAACATGAAAGTTATTTTATATTTTTATTTAAAACTATAATGTATGTTTAGAGTGATCATTGTTATTTTCTGCATAGAGCTAATATCTACTCCAACTTGTTTGATTTATTATACAAAAGAATGTGACTTATTTATATAGATAAAGTTGTGATTAAAATGGAGCAGTCCTTTAGAAGAATGTAATGTTTTGTTTTTTTCTTTCTCCTTTGATGGTGATATTTGATATTATAAGAGGAATGTAGAGAATAGCCTGTGGTTGTGGCTTTCAAGTTCAGTTAGTTTTTTAAATTAATCTTAATTTTCTATCATCTACATTTTACTTTTAGATTATCAAAGCTTGAAGGAAGGAAATACAANATATATCTTTGAAAGATTGTATTTTGTATTTCCTTCCTTCAATATTTGATAATCTAAAAGTAAAATGTAGATGATAAAAATTAAGATTAATTAAAAAAACTAACGGAACTTGAAAGTCACAACCACAGCCTATTCTCTACATTCCTCTTATAATATCAAATATCACCATCAAAGGAGAAAGAAAAAACAAAACATTACATTCTTCTAAAGGACTACTCCATTTTAATCACAACTTTATCTATATAAATAAGTCACGTTCTTTTGTATAATAAATCAAATAAGTGGGAGTAGATATTAGCTCTATGCAGAAAATAAAAATGATCACCCCAAACATGCATTACAGTTTTAAATAAAAATGTAAAATAACTTTCATCTTCATTTCTTCCATCAAATCATTCATGGAAAAGAAAACAGTACAATCTCAAAAAAAAAATCGGTTATTAAAAACCGCAACCGGTTCCCCAGTTGACTGGTTCTGCCCATATTTTCACCAGTTCAATTCCGATTATTCAAAATCCTGTTATCTCTAGCGTCCGGGCAGGCAGCCCAGCCGATTCACTGTCCGACCAGTCCAACAAACAAATACGATCCAGTTTTAACAACCTTGAATATAATCATGTTTTAGGCAATGGGTCAATAATGGTAATAAAGAAATGCCCTAGGACATCTCTTATAAGAGTAACACCACAATCACAACCATGGTTATTTATGTTTGGCTCAGTAGCCATTGCTTAAAATATGTTATACACTTTATGAGCAACATTCAATTGGGATTTGATCATAGAGTTTATAGATATATGACCCTACTAGTTATCATGTTAGAAAGAAGGAAAATATCACCAATGCCCCCATTGTATCATGTCATTAGATTGCCATTTAAATTAACACTTCCTCTTCCAATTGTATGTATTCCTCTTTTCATGATGCAAAATTAGATGATGTTTGCCTTAGCACTACTTCATGAATTTTGTGATTAGACTGAGAGGTTCATCATTAAATAAATAAATAAAGAAGTTGAACAGTCTAACAATTCTCTTGCAAGCCTTTAAGATATGGTGTTGATAGAGGAATAAAATGCTTTGAGAGTAATCCTCCTAGAAAAAGGATAAAAATTGAAATTCTAAACACTTTTTTTTCAGATAGAGCTCATGACATCATCAATAGGATATGGTCAATTTTCTTGATGTCGTGTGTTCTTCCCTTTTGTTTTAAGTATTGCTCCAGATCTCTCAAATCGGTGTATTTTTCAAGCTACGATTTGATTATGAATCAATCATATTTAGTTTTCCAATCCCTTTTGTTTTAAGTATTGCTCCAGATCTCTCAAATCGGTGTATTTTCCAAGCTACGATTTGATTAAGAATCAATCATATTTGTTTTTCCCATCCCTACAAAATCTATATGAAAAGGTCTANGATTGCTTTTTTAATTAGTATTTGCATATAAAATATCATTATTATGTTATTTATGTCATATTTAATTAATTTTTACATTTATTACGTCATCAGGTTTAACCCTTGTCGAATCAATGAACCTTGAACCTTTCATTCTTCCGGTCAAATGTTCGGTTCGATTTTCACAACCTTTAATATATTTACTAAATTATATGCTCTTAACTGTGCTATAAAATTATAAATTTCTTGATGTTCTTATGTAATCTTGATTTAAGTGGATAATAATTAGCTTTCTCTAATCCTCTAATAAAACCAATGCCACTCTTTCATATCTTTTAAGGGATACTATAAGGAACCATAAACAATTTGATATAAAATCGCCCATATTCTTAGAGAAAGGAATTCAATTTTTTATTGGCTTGCTAAAGAAAGTAACAAGTTGGATTCATTTTAAGGAATTTTATTAAAAAAACTATACTCATGGGCTCAAAGCTCTCATTGAAAGCATGATAATGGGCTTCCTTACATGATGAAATGGAAGCAAACTAAAGCATAATAATTCAGATGTTGGTAGTGATGAAGGGAGTCATGGGGCTTTCATGGAACATTTCTAGCATTGTTATGCATGAAAATTTTTTAAATATTGGGCATTTAAATACATAATAAGTAGTATTTACATTTCTAAAACTTAACTTTTACTCTTGAAATTTATACTACACAAATATTATATATATATATATATATAAATATAGTGTGTGTGTGTGTGTGTGTGTGCGTGTGTCTGTGTCTGTGTCTGTGTCTGTGTCTGTGTGTATATATGTATGTGTATAAATGTGTATATATATATATATATATATATATATATATA
>JXCR01144223.1:100560-130734 GCA_002079205.1 Phalaenopsis hybrid cultivar | reverse complement strand
ATGGCCATCTGAGGCGATACAGCGCGACGCATGGCAGCTGACTCAGAAGGCGGCGTCAAATGGGATNAAGTTTTTATGCATTTTCTGTTCAAATAATTATAGAAAATTGCATGTACTTTAGAAAATTTTACAAATATTCTTGTGAGTTCCCTATGGCCAGAGCAGTGTTAGGAAATAATTTTATAATTTTTAAAAATCAAAATATCATTAANAAAGATATCTATTTTTAAAACTTAAAATGATTTTTAAGGCTTAAAAATAGAATTTTCACCAAAATAATTATATAAAAATAAATAAAAATCAATAAAATATAAAATAAATTTCTCTGAANAACGGGATTTCAATTCCGATGACCGACAGCTTCTTACGGGCAAACCCCACACCAAAAATAGTGTCGACAATATTGTATTTGTTTTTCTGTGTGTTCGATATTGTTACTTGATAATGATATGTATACTCATGTAGTATCCCATATTTAAATATAATAATTGTATTCTCATTTGCTTCAAAGTCAAGTTTTTGCCTAGCTGTTGTTAGTGATTAAGTTTTTTGCGTCGTCACAAAGTAAGAATTATAAGTAAGGAAAAATTAAGAATACAACCACATACATCGTATTGACATAAAAAATTGGGATCAACTACTGCAGGGTACAAATTTTGCACTCCCAACACTTTCTTCTGAAAATGGAGTGACATATGCTCGAAGGCTCTCGTTCATCCCTTTCTTGACATGCCACAAGGCCTATGAATTCTTACAAGATTTCTGGGCACTAGCTAACTACACCATGAACAACTTCTTGAATTCACCTAAGGAGGTGATAACTCTAGTCGGGAGGCCATTAAATTACCTAAGCGATAAATCTCTCAGCCTGATATAGAATAGTTGCACTACAGTGCGTAAGAGATTTTAAGAAGGTATACAACTAATTCAAAGGAAGCTATGTGGTTGGTTAGATCACCATGAACCTCGTAAGATTCCAAAGATGGAAATTTGAACTTCTTTGTAAGCTCAACGTCAAAGATTTACTGACATAATACATTCTATGGTTGTCGATAGACCTCCACTGATTAAATCTTGGTCTGACCTTGGTGTTGATCCTACACTCTCCTGGTATTAAAATTCTTCAATTCTTTCTATCCCCCTGAGTCATTCACTAGCCTTGGGGTTTAGGTTCTTTTTGAGGGTTTGGTTTTTGAGGAGCTTGCGCTCTTCGCTCTAATAGCATGTAGATCAATTCCGTCGTTTGACCAGACATCTGATCTAAGAGTTACAGAATTTACTGTTGCACAAAATTTCTCACTTACTCGTGGTTTAAGGTTCCTCTCTCATGAGTTCCCTCTCCGTGATGTGCTTTTCTTCTTGTTGATGACACAATTCTATGCTTAAAACACCTTTTAGGATTTTAAATCCAAATATGTCATGTGGATCACACCTAAGGTATAAAGTTGGATGAATGAGAGGAACAAAGAGAGAGAGAGAGAGTGAGAGAGATTAAAACGCAGTAACACAAGTTTGGAAAGTGTAATTCAGTTGTCCTTTATTGAAGAAATTACCTCCTAGTTATATGTTTTAGAGGTATCTAGTATGAAAATACCCGTATGTCCTTATTTTAATAGGGACATTATAAGTTATTATGACATCTTCTCACATTTGTAACTGACTCCAGTGCCCTTTCATATCCATATCTAGTGTTAGCAAAGTTTCATATTTATAACTGTTTGAAGTTAAGCATCTAATGACCCGTTAATCTTGTTGTTTGTTTGGCTGAAAACCCTTGCTTGTCCAACATACACTCGATCAGTTGAAAGCTAATCAGTCAACCCCTCTCAATGAAATCATGGGTAGTGGCCCTCATGTTATAAGGGTAAACTTAGATTGCCAGACATATGGTGTATTACCGTAATCTTATGGGCAACTCTCCTTGGACAAATTACCTTATTAGAGGATTAGAGAGGTATTGCATGGGGCACCCTTTGGCCATCTTCGTAAAGAGTTTTCAAAATCAATTGATGGAGCTAGTAACAAATATCTGTCCTTTAGACTATGTAACACATATTCATTGATTCAGTTGTTATATCATTCGATCGGCTAATAATTTCGACAAAAAAAACAACGCTTCACATTTTAGTCTTTTAAATATTTTAATGGGGCCTTCGGGAGTTTATAAGTGAGAACTTTTAAATTTTCTTTAGATTTGTGCTGTCATCAATTCAGTAGTTAAAAAAAAAACAAAAGAGGTTAATTTGTAAATATCAAAGTCTTGGATGGTCTGCATGTAATTATGCCATTCTTGAAACGCAAGTATTCTCACAGTGCATGTGCAGTTCCGAGGGTTTTTGTGGGGGTTTTCTGCTTTCGGAGGCGTAGCAGAGAAATTGCTGCTTTTGAAGCTCTAGTCCTGGAGAAACTGAGAAGTATTATCCTAACTAGATAGCCATATGAGGAATTGAGACAGAAATCAAGGTGGAAGTACGACACAGATCGCAACCTTTCTTCCCTTCATCCTCCTCCGTAACCCATGCTGAAACATCTGTCTTCCTCCTGTTTTCAAGGGAGATTACGGATCCTACACACTAGGTTCCCTGACGGCGCGGCCAATTGCGGGCTCGCGAAGAGACACTTATTACGATTTTTTGGGTCTTTAAGGAGTTCTACTGGCGAAGCAACTTTTTTTCGGCAGACTGCTTTATTCAGCTCGGAGTCTGGGGAGGGGGATGGCGGCACGGATAAAGCGGTGTACGCTTCTTCCGAAGCAGATGCGGATGAGGCTAAGAGTTCGTCAGCCATAGTGCCAACGACTCCCCGGCCAGAAGATCACCTGACGGTTCGTGCCATTCTTTTTTGCTTAAATTGGCATGTTTAACCATAATGTTGTATGTGCTCTTTCTGATTGGAATTGTTTCTTTTCAACCTCTATGCAAGGTCCGTGTCTTGTTCAACCATGTTTGGATACTGCTTTTAGGGATGGTCCCTTGGCAATTTTACTCTGATGGTTTTACTTGAGGGATTTGATTTGTTGAGGGGAAGTTTTTGTGGTGATTGTATTGGTTTACGTGTGATCTTTAATTTCTGCGTTGTAATTTATTAAAAATTATCTAAGTGTAATTACTGCATAGCCTTATTAAATAATGGTAGCTTTGATTCAGGCTAATTTTGCTGACTTTAGTTGTTACTCGGTTGAATTAATTTTTGTTTTCAATCTAGATAATTTTAATTCGTTTCTACAAAGTGGTAGCTTGCTTGTATTACAAGTTCCGTAGCGATCATGTCACGTTTCTTTTTTCTTGAACAGTATATTCCAATGGAATGTATGGATTGTTTCAGAAAAGATTAGAGTTTTTTTTTTCTTGGTTTGAACTGTTCTAATTCTATTTACTTGGAAAGAACTTGATGAATTTCACACTCATGATTGATTTTTTGTCAACTTATAATGCATACCCTCATTAGAGTTTTCTGGAAACTCTGCAATATACTGGTTTAGTGCAGTCATATTTCTGAAGCATCAAATTCTTGGAATTGAATCAAAGACTGTTTAGCTTTACCGGAAATTTTTTATCTGTCATAGGTTTAGAATTTTAGTGCTTAAGAAAATTAGTTTGCCCTTCCATTATTATTTCTATTTATGTTCAATTTGCTAAAATTTTTTGTGTGCTTATATTTTTCTGGGCGTTGGCAGGTTATAGCTGTGCCACTTCCACACCGGCCACTTTTCCCTGGTTTTTACATGCCAGTCTCCATCAAGGTATGTAGATTGTCTTTTTTTAATTAAATAAAAAATTGACGTTCAATGGATTAAAAATTGACTCTGAATCAGTTTACTGGTATGTTCCGACATGGTTCATTTTACTTCTCTGTGACATGAAATCATTTGCATTTTTATCAAAGTATGAAAGCATTAGTGCATACCTGAAACATGATCCACACACACACACGCGCGCGCACACACACACACGCGCGCGCACACACACACACATTTATTGTATTTGAAAGCAAGGTCTTTGTTTATTATATTGTACAGATTTAAATGCCATACAATAGCAATAGAGAATAAAGGGGCAGAAAATGATAATAAATGATTATAGTATTAGTATAAAATATGATTATATTTATAGACTCACACACACATGCGCATTAGTTTATTATTAAGATTATTGTCACTTTAGCATGAACCTGATATGGATATGTGCTATCATTCATCATTAATACTATAGAGAGCCACTGTTTTGTGATTTAAACAAATTGGATTGTTTAAAGAGAGCACAATAAACATTAAGCATTCCTTCTGATTTATTCATATTTGATTTTCATTAGAATGCCAATTCAATATGGTACAATCAAGCTGAACCTCGAACTGCCTCTTAAAAAGTTTACCTGCAGTCCAAAAAAGCGAGCAACACTAGAATTAACTGAAAACAGTAACTTGTGGACTTTTATCGTTAGTTTATCTCAAATGACATGTTTGAAAGAGCCAGAAACTGAGGCATATTGAGTAGTTATTTTGGACACTTTGTTGAATTTAGATCTTAATTCCGAACATTTCAAGGGGTTCAAAACCTGTTCAGTGCACCTTTTTGAAAAGTCCACTGCTATTTTAGAAGTATGGCCTATTCTTTATTTGCCCTTTTATTCTACTTAAGTTTGAAATCCTTAACACAAAATCATTATGTGATGATATTATGCCTAGAATGTGCTGCATGCTATGCCCATACAATAAATGCTCTTGATTTATAGTTTATTTGGCCTTAATAATGAAAAATTCTTCAGTGTGACTCTAATTTAACATCCAATATTTTTTGAATATAGAAGTTGCTTCGACCTCCTGATCACAGAACGTACATTTGAAAATTTCTCTTACTGTATAGCTTACAAAGGTTGAACTATTACTTTAATGTACTAGTATAATTGCATGTGCTTTGAATGCAAGCGAATGAAATTTTAAAAACAATAATATTATGAGTATGTTAACTATTTTTTACTTATATTTTTTTTAATGAAACGATCAAATGTTGAAGTTTATCATTATAAAAAATTGCAATAATTATTGTATCAACGAAAAATTTGAGTATTTATCATAAAATCATAATTGATAAAATAGATCTGCATAATTTTATAATTTGATATCAAAAATACATTTTTTTCTATGTAGAATTAATAATCAAACTACATTTGTACTATGATCAATACAAAGAACTTGAAATCAATCTGATGATTTTCGCCTTTTGATCTTTTGCGGAGAATATTTGTTGATGCTAAAGAATAGGTCCTCGATGAGGTCGAATTTGAGATGGGATTTGAGAAAATATTTAAAAGAAATGAAATATTATTTTTAGGCGTTTTGAGAGTACATGGAAAAGTTTTGGAGCAATGAGTTAAGATCAATTTTTATACAACGTGCCCAAGTTTTTCGAGGTCTAGCTCTGCCTTTCTCAACATAAGTCGAATTTAAAACATCCACTCTTCTAATCAGAGCATCAGATTGTCGACGTTTAATGTGACCAAACCATCTAAGATGACTCTAATTTTGTTCGTCATTGAAGCTACACCAATCCTGTCACAGATATATTCATTTCGCATTTTGTCTCTAAGTGTAAAGCCACTCATCAACCTAATCATTCTCATCTCGTCAACACTTAACTTAGTTTTATGCTTCTTTTTTAAATGCCAACATTCAACGTCATAGAGCATTGCAACTTTCACCACCATCTTATAAAATTTTCTTTTCAGTCTAAGCGGTACTTTTCTATCACACAATAGGCCTAAAGCATTCCTCTATCTCAACCAACCGACTTGAATTCTACTAATAATGTCACCATCAATATCACAATCACTTTGAACAATATACCGAGATATTTAAAGGACCCGCACCTTTTAATAATTTGATCACCCATAGTTACATTTTCGTCACAAGAGCTAGTACTACTAAAATTACATTCCATGTATTCATCTTTAGTTCTACTCAAATGAAGACCTATAGACTCTAAGATAGACATCCATAATTCAAGTTTTTTTCTGAGTTTTTTCTCTCTTCTTATCCACGAGAAGGATATCATCAACAAAAAGCATGCACCAAGGTACATCCTCCTGTAAGTGTTCAGTAAGACCGTCCATAACTAAAGAAAAAAGATATGGGGCTTAAAAGCCGATCCCTGATATAAACCAACATAAATAGGAAAATATTTGGTCAATCCTACTTATGTTCGAACACAAGTAACAATTCTTGTGTTTATATCTTTAATGACTTGAATATAAGTCATATTAACACATTTCTTCTCAATAACTCTCCAAAGGATATATCTCAGAACCTTATCGTATGTTTTTTCTAAATCAATAAAAATCATATGTAGATCCTCCTTATTATCGCTGAACTTCTCCGTCAAACCTCTCAATAAATGTATAGTTTCCATAGTAGACCTGCTCGGCATAAATTNAAATTTAAGGGACCCCAATACACAACATAGAGTTAGGAAGGTTTCCAAAACTTTATTTTTCTAGCTCTNATAGACCCCATGAGTAACCTAGCCATGACAAGGTGAGAAAAGTCATATCGGTCAACTCTACACCTAAACGGGTCAACTCTTGTCAACCATAATCAACCTAGTCAACTTTGGTCAAAATATTTAATTTTGAAACGAAATGGTGAAATTGGTCAAATGGTCAACACTCAAAATCATTTTAACAAATTTATAGGTTAATATTATAAATTCCTACATTTTTTATTAATTACATAATTAATTAAAAATGAATTTATGAGAATTTAACCCTATTTAAAAGACAACACACATGACATCAAAATGACATCAGAGATGACATAAAAAAACCCACAATTGATTTTCAAAGTAAAATCTAATTTATGGGGTGTCACCAATGGGTCACCCATGACCCATTAATCTCATCATGACACAATTAATACTTTTGCCAATCCATAAACCATGACTTTTGACCAAGGTTAAACACCATCATGAAAGAATGAAGGAGGCATCATTCTTTCATTAAGAAAAGGCTTAAGGAAGATATGGTTAAGTCATCACACACCATTCTCATCATCCAATTGGAAGGACCTCTTATCCAAATTNCATTTAAACTATGAAAATTATGGGGTCAGTTTGACTTCATCTTTTTTCAAAACTAAATTTTTTTAAAAAACGTCCTTCCGAAGCAGGCAACGGGATTTCAATTCCGATGACCGATAGCTTCTTACGGGCAAACCCCACGCCAAAAATAGTGCCGACAGCTTCTGGCGACTCCGCTGGGGATTGCTTCTCTCTCCATTTAAATCAAGAAAAAAAAAATCTTTATATNCGGGATTTCAATTCCGATGACCGACAGCTTCTTACGGGCAAACCCCACACCAAAAATAGTGCCGACACTTATCCTTAAGATGAAATTCTATCCTCAGGTATTATCGAATCAAGTAGCAACCTCCCTAAACAAACCTGTTAGCTTAAGCTTACTTATGGTCTACAAGGCTATAAATAAAGATAAACCATAAGCATCCTTGAGGAGGAGGAAAAATTGGAAAACCATAAACACTGCCCAATTCCCAAAACTCCGAACACCCAAAATACTCCCTACTCCCTACGCAATTGATTCCCCATGGAATCAAGGCATGAAACCCGCTGAATTCCCTCAATTTGGCTAACCAGAAAGGACCCAAAATTGGACATTTTTGGAGTGCGAAACAAAACACATCAAAACCTCAAATTGACTAACCTAAATCCATCTAAGGACTGAGTGAGGAGGAGCATAATCTAAATTGGCCTTCCACATAACCTTTAAACCACTGATTGACCATCTCCCTCTGGGCTGAGCAACTTTGTGATCAAATTCATACGAGAACTCAATTTGACATTGAATTGAGTTAGGACAAAGTCTTCTTAAGTCTAAACAAAGCTTCCAAGTCAATCCAATTTTTCTCAAATCGATTGTGGCTAAGGTTTATTGAAGACATGAAAACCAAATTTTGCTCTAGATTTCCTTTGCATGTTATAGGGTAACTCTATTTTGTAAGACGACATTCAAAAGTAGAATTTCAAGATAACAAAACCAGATAAAAATAGATAAAACAAAATAAAATAATATAAAAAAATGACATGACATAACACAAAGTCATGAACAAAAATTGACATGACAAATATAAAATAACAAAATGAAAAGACAAAAATAAAATGACATAACATGGAAATAACAAAAACAAAACAACATAACATAACATGAACAAATAAAACAAAACCATTAGGGTAGAATCAGATTCTTGGGAATCTATTACCCTAGGAATAAAAAATTTAATGTTTCTTTCCTTAATCTTGACATTTTAGAAGAATGAGTGTTAATGAGAATCAAAAGTTTTCTTAGGTAAATCTAGAATTTCAAGATGTAATTAACTATAGGAGCTTGCTTTTATAGAAAAATAAGAAATTCAGAATAGGTGATCAACCTAAATCTTTTATTATCAGACCATTTATGTGGTTATCCTTACATGAGATTTTGACATTCTAGAGTCTTCTCTATAAGTTTACCACCCAACATTTGTCTTCTTTTCTATCATTTTCCCTTTTCCTTTTTCCTTATTCCTTTAATACTTGAGGATCTATTACTTGATCCAAAAGATTAAGGTAAATTGGAAAATAGGGCAATAAGACAAATAAACAGAGTGGCAACTCCAACATCCTTTTTGATAGTAGACACGATGACATGAGAGACCAAATAAGAATTGGCGACGACCGCGGACGGCGAGTTTCGGGCGGCAACAGGTGACATCATTGTTTAAAATGCAAGCTCGAGGCAAGAAGTACAAAAAGGTAAATGCTATAATTTAAAAGTGCACCTATCGATTCTCCTCGTTCCTCCACCTGAAAGGTTAGTGCATGCAAGGCAAGTATATAATTTTACAGGAAATTTAAATTGCAGAAGTAGATGAAGGTTTAGCTACCAAACCCCAAGTTATGACTTTGTTGAATCTGAGAAGATCCAAGTAGATGATTTTAGAATAAACCATGGCAAGTCCAAATTGCCCTTCAAAAAGTCAAAGTGCTCGAGGCTTGACCCTGGACCACTTTTAAGATCTCTTGAAATACTCTGAGTTCATTTTGAACTTATCATATTGTTTCATTAATCGTCTGAGGTTGAAAATGAATATCCTATTGCTCTGTGGAACTTGAAAATTTAATTATCCCTTGGATAGGATAGTTGATTAATTAATTGATGTTTAATTTAAGAGTTATGTGAGTGGGTGCTCCTAAGGAAAGTATACGTTATTTAAGATTCTGGTGCCCGAAACTAATGTCAGGCTTGTAGTGTTTAAAGATGTTAATAACCAATCATGTTATCTTCTAAATCCAATCAATTAAGTTTAGACATCAAGCCTAGGTCATTACCAAGCTTTTAACAATCAAATTAAGTGAAATGGTGTTTATCAAAATTTTAATTTAAGTGATATGTGTTCTTATTAAATGATCTCATAATCCTCAACTTTGGACTTAAGAAAAGTAAATCATCATCTCTTCTATCTTAAGCCCATCACTTAAGAATCATTTGATCATAGTTGACTTCCAAGTCACGAAGATTAAGAGAATTATGACTTTGTTGATGTTGTGCAAGGGTGGTGAGTGATTTTCTACCTTCTAATCCCATTGTATTTCAATCATATAAGCATGTTTATTAAGATCAAAATTTCCTATTTTTCCTTAGTTAATCCTCAAATTTGATTGAGGCACAAACGTCTAAAATTACCACTTTACCCTTGGGGCACTTCACCTCATACCTCATTAAACATAACTCAAATGGCTTTGAGGGTTTAAAGTATCATATCCATGGGATAATTACTATATTAGAGGAGAATATGTGAACTTCTCAAAGTTTAATTTAATTTAAGTATTTGTTTAAACTCAAAAAATAGGATTCTTTAGAAATTGATTTATTTGATTTTCCAAAACAAAGTTTCTATTTATGAGAAAATTATTAGATTTTTCCCTAAAACAGAGAAATACTTAAATAAAATTCTATGATATTTTTTGAATTAAATTATTTTTATTATTATTTAATTATTAACAAGTTTCACTGGCTTAATTAGATAGAAAATAATTCCTTAATTACTAAAATTATGTTTATATTTTTATTAGACTTCTTTGAGTATAGAAAACTCAAAGAATCAAATTTTGTGTTTTTATGATTTTTTATTTATTCATTATAATTATTTTAA
Organism: Phalaenopsis hybrid cultivar; assembly: GCA_002079205.1. Classification (NCBI taxonomy): domain Eukaryota; kingdom Viridiplantae; phylum Streptophyta; class Magnoliopsida; order Asparagales; family Orchidaceae; genus Phalaenopsis; species Phalaenopsis hybrid cultivar. Next base: position 120,536 of record JXCR01144223.1, on the reverse strand, counting down.
TAAGAAAAATAAGGAAATTTCTTATTTTAAAGCTTTAAAATTTATTTTTAACTTAGAAAAAAAAAAGAAAAATATTTTAATGAGTCTTAAGTGATCAGAAAACANTCAAAAAATAGGATTCTTTAGAAATTGATTTATTTGATTTTCCAAAACAAAGTTTCTATTTATGAGAAAATTCTTAGATTTTTCCCTAGGACAGAGAAATACTTAAATAAAATTCTATGATATTTTTTGAATTAAATTATTATTATTATTATTTAATTATTAACAAGTTTGAGTGGCTTAATTAGATAGAAAATAATTCTTTAATTACTAAAATTATTTTTATATTTTTATTAGACTTCTTTGAGTATTGAAAACGCAAAGAATCAAATTTTGTATTTTTATGATTTTTTATTTATTCATTATAATTATTTTAAAAAGAAAAATAAGGAAATTTCTTATTTTAAAGTTTTAAAATTTATTTTTAACTTAGAAAAAATAAGAAAAATATTTTAATGAGTCCTAAGTGATCAGAAAACCATTAGGAATATTTTGAAGTACTTTTTGTATTTTTGGAATTTTCAAATATATACATGTATTTTTATTGATTTTTAAATTCAAAATAAAGCTGAAAAATTATGTATTTTTTCAAAAATAGTCTTTTTTTTTCCCAAGTGCCTCTGATCACAAGAAACTCAGAAAACAACTTTTCATAATTTTGCCAAGTGTTTTTAATTAAATATAATTATTTTTGTACAAAAAATTCAATGTTCCTTAAAAAATCAACTTTAATACTTGAAATTAATCAAATATTTTTCAGATTTTTACAGTAGATAAATATGATTTTTATGGACAATGTGGGATTAATTTTGTCAATTCTGCATAAGTATTTAATCTACATAAATTAACTCAATATATTTATATTTATTTAAATATAGAAATTTATAAGATATTTATCCTAGACTTCTCTAACCACGGGAAACCTATTAAAATTGTTCCCATAATTTTCCAAAAAATATTTTGATTTATATAATTAAAATAAGCCAAAACAGCCTCCCTAGCTTGAAAATTAGGGCTAGAAGCATAGAGATGTCCTCTGACCTTGGAAAAATTAGAGGACATAGTCTCTGTCATGAGAAACAAACCCTCAAACTTTCAAGTCATGGTGAGTAATGTTTGATCAAAATAAATTAAAATACTCCAGAGGGTATTTAATTCATTAAAAATCAGGGAATAATAAAATAACTTTTATTTTTGGTCCACATTATTCTCCTCTATTCACTAAGCAAGAGGGTATTTTTCTTTTATTTTTATGATTTTTCTTGAGAAAGATACAGATTTTTTAAGTTTAGGCATTTAAAATAATTTAGAAAATCCATATTTTTCTACTTATCCTACGCGACACCAACTCAACCTACGGCGGTTGCAAACTCACACGTGACGCAGGCCCATTCATCACTGCCATCCAACTTAGCTGCCACGGGGCCCGTGGTTCACGCACCTAGAGTCTATCCGGCTTGATCTCTTCCATTGATGAAATATATATGTGATCAGATGACTCTCCATTATCGTCCTCAAGTGACCTATTTTGTAAGACGTTCACATTAAAAACTTAAGATCTTCATCTAGACTCAACCAAATCACATGGAGTTTGTTTCTAAACCTTCATATACTTAAGATGAACCTATTTATGTGATTAATCAAGTATGAAATTGAGCCATTACACATGGAGAGTTAAATAAGCTCTGGTTAGGGTTAGAGTTCAATACCTTTGTCTGAGAGGGGAGGCCTCAATCAGATGGTTGTGGTAGCATTGGTTGAGTCCAAGNTCAGAAAATCCATATTTTTCTACTTATCCTACGCGACACCAACTCAACCTACGGCGGTTGCAAACTCACACGCGACGCAGGCCCATTCATCACTGCCATCCAACTTAGCTGCCATGGGATATCCGGCTTGATCTCTTCCATTGATGAAATATATATGTGATCAGATGACTCTCCATTATCGTCCTCAAGTGACCTATTTTGTAAGACGTTCAAATTAAAAACTTAAGATCTTCATCTATACTCAACCAAGTCACATGGAGTTTGTTTCTAAACCTTCATCTACTTAAGATGAACCTATCTATATGATTAATCAAGTATGAAATTGAGCCATTACACATGGAGAGTTAAATAAGCTCTGGTTAGGGTTAGAGTTCAATACCTTTGTTTGAGAGGGGAGGCATCAATCAGATGGTTGTGGTAGCATTGGTTGAGTCCAACGAACCTCCATATGAAGTATTATAACTTAGTGAATTGTCTATATATGCTTTTGATCAAACTAGATTTCAGGTGTTGGTCTAGAGCTAGGCTGGATGCTGGTTGAGAGAGGCCTTTTGTGGGGGATCAACTCCTCTCACTGTAGGGATGGTTTGTACATAATTAATTGAAGTTTGGTGCAATGTGGTGGAGTGGAGAGATATGTCCTTATTTTAGGGCAAATTTTAGTGAAGAAATTGGCTCTACATAGTGGCTATGAGTGGCTAAGAGCAAGGGGATTGCACTTAGGATGGTTTTGAGAGGCACCAGTGAGATATTGGCAGAGTTTCACCAAGGTTTCAAGTACACACTTCCTTGGTCATGGAGAGGTCAATTTAAATCCATGGCTGCCTGGTGGAGCTTAGAGCTAGGAGTTTAGTACTAAAGCATGCTGAGGTGGAGGGAAGAAAGGGTCAAGCATCCAATTAGAGTGAGCCAAGTTAGGGGGTTTAACTTTAAGTTTTGGCCAATGGGAGCACTTTTAGGCTGCCTATTTCCGATTGTTGAGGTGGTGGATAGCCAGGATATGGTCACTTTTTGGCCTTGGGAGGCCAAAAGGTACTTAATGATGATTAACTCTCAATGGTATTGCATGATGTCAAAGATATTTTGGCTTAGGCCCAAAAATGGGATGAAATCCCTTAACTTAGGGAACCATTGGTTCATAGCACACCTTTTCTAGTTTAGGTGGGTCTAGACTGGTCACTAGGGTGTACTTGGTGGCTGTGGTGTCATCAATTTGGTGACTTTGGCATGGCTATGCCAATTTTAGTGAAGGGGTTTAATTTGGGTGAAAATGGCTAGAATTTTGGTTTGGGTTAGGATAGCAATGATATTGAGCTCAATTTATTGGTTAGTATTGTTTAGATTATTTTCAAAAGGGGTTTTGAAAAGTTTTGGAGTGATTTTGAATTGGTTTGGAGGTTTAATTTTGTTAGTTTTGGTCATTTGTTCAATTATGGGGTGTTGGGTTAGACTTGGGTTTAGGTTGGGCTATTTTGGGTTAGGTCCTAATTTATGGTTTAAAATGTTCTATAAGAATGTCATGAAAAGTTCTCAAAATTAATTAGGTGTCAACTTTTGGGTTAGGTCACTCAAGTTGGTGGAATTTGGGGATATAGCCAATTCGGGGCAAATTTGAGGATTTTGGGCTTGGGTTAAAATTGAGTAAAATTTAGGCTTGGAAAAGGCAAACTAAAGGTCCAATTTAATGTGTATGATTTTTAGGAATAATTTAGAATTAAAATTGAGGCAATTGAGTTGGTTGTGGGGTTCAATTTGGTGGGGTTAAGTCATATGGTCAAAATTTGGTGTTTGACTTAGAACAAAATTGAGCACAAAGCATGGGTCAATTAGGCATGGATTTCATATGGATTGATCATATGAAAGATTAATTTGAGTTTAGAATGGAAATTGAAGGGAATTGGGGCCAAATTGATGGACATTTGGGATGAATTTAGAGAAATAGGGCCTTTAAAAGCAATTTGGGGGTTTTGGTCAAAATGGTCAAATTGGTCAAATTGGGTTCAATTGAAGGGTCTAAATTGGTTTTGGTTAAATTTTAAGTGATTTTGGATGTTTTGGGAAAGTTTAGAACACCAAGGGATTTTTGTTATTTTAGCAATTTTGAGGGTTTTTTGGTAATTTGGGAAATTATTGGCAATTTTGGTATTTTAAAATGTTTTGAAATGATTTTTGAACAAATTTGGGTTATTTGGGTGAATTTGGGAATTTTGGCCTAATCTAGGGTTTTAAGGGCTTTTAGTTAATTTTGATGAACTTAGAGGCAAAAGGCCAAGTTAGATTTTTTTGTAAAATTGGGGTGCCAAACACCATATATGAGCTATGGACCAATGAAATCCCCATTTTTGGTCCTCTATGTACTGTTCTTAACTAAACCCTAACCTAGGGCTAGTGGGTGTAGGGGACCATCTACATGAGTCTCCCAAAAGATCAAGGGGTCAAAGTCAATAATTTTGGGTTTTAGGGTTGTGAGTGAAAGTGGGTGCAAGTGAGTACAAGTGAGTGAACTAGCTCTAGACCAACACCCAAGGTCAGCCCTAAGTTCAAGAAGTCCTATGTAGACTCTCCTTGAGATCCCCCATACTAACCCTACCTACTAAGTGCTAGAGGTTAGGACCAATATGTGTAACTTCAAATTAAGAAAAGAAGAGTTTAGAGTTTCTAATGGTAAGGATTCCTTTTCTAGTTTTCTAGGAATAGTCAACAAGAATGTCCTATGGCTGGAGCCTAGACTACTAAAGAGAAAAAAACTAAACATCAATCAAAATTGAGGTCAACACATCTTTAAGAGGGGACTAAGCTAGGAGTGGGTGCAATGCGAGAAAATCTGCTAGAATTTGTCTCATGATAGAGCGTATGGGAACAAAAGTTTTATCAAATTGTAATAAAATCATTGACCACCTTACTAAAAGTCTGGAGAGTGTTGGTTAGGTCATCAAATATTACAATGGATTAACTTTCAAAGTAAGAGTAATTTTATGAGAGAGCATATAAAGCCTAAGCTTTTGGACGGTAAAAATTAAAGCTGGACAATGCTTCTCAATAGGAGAATACTTTACCTCCATTGGTATTAGATAGTGACTCAAGTAGTAGAGTGCATTTCCTTACCCTCGTTATTGACCTGAGCTAACAGGCTCTGAGAGAGTCATCTACAACCACAGTATAAAGTATCAATGATTTTCCCGGGATAGGGGCTGCCAAAATAAGAAATATCATTAAGTATTGTTTGACGTCCTCAAAGGCCCGCTGACATTTTTCTTTCCAATTGAATATGGCATCCTTTTTAATTAATGTCGAGAAGGGCTGACACCTACCTAAAAGATTAGAAGAAAGCATCTCAGTTATGCTTTTTTTTCATTAGAAGGAGCATAGTTGTTTTAAAGTTTTGAGAGGAGGCATTTCCAAGATGCTTTAAACTTATCCGGGTTGATCTCAATTCCCCGATGACGAACAACAAATCCTGAAAATTTCCCAGAGGTGACACCGAAGGCACACTTTAATGGATTCATCTTGAGATTATATTATCGTAATTGTTTGAATATGATCCTTAAATCATGCAAATGGTCTATTTTCTGTTTGTTTTTGATGACTAAATCATCCACGTAATATTCCACTTGGTTGTGAATGAGGTTATCAAGGATCTGTGACATAGCTTGTTGATATGTTACTCCAACATTCCTTAACCCGAATGACATCACTGAGTAGCACAAAATCCCTATTAGTGTCATGATGGCTTTAAGTGTTGCATCCTCTGAAGCCATCTTGATTTGGTTATATTCTGATGATCCATCCATGAAAAAAAAAATCACATGTGTCGAAGCGATGTCCACCATCATTTTTGGTATCGACAATAGAAATTCATCTTTTGGACAAGCTTTGATCAAATCCCAGAAGTAGACACATACACAAATTTGTTCATTTTTCTTTTTAACTTGTACAATGTTAGCTAACCATGTGGGTTATTATTCTTCTTTTACAAAGTTAGCATCTATTAATTTCTTCACCTTAGCAATGACTTGCTGCTCTATCTCAAGGCGCATTCTTCTGGGAGCTTACTTTACTAGGGTCATACCTTTGTCCACCCCTAGCCTATGCACTGCGACTACTAGGGATAATCTTAGAATTTCATCATTACTCCATGCAAAGCAATCTTTGAAATCTGACAGCAACTTGATCAGTTTTGAAGATTCTTCATCACTGTGTATAGAACTTATAAATGTAGGTCGGGGCTTTTTTTTAGTCCCAAGATTAATTTTCTTCGTATCATCTATAGTTGATTTAATTTCTTTCTTAAATTCTGGCAGGGCGTCTTCTATTAACTGATGTTGAGAGTCATCCTCTACATTGAGTCAATCCTCTTTCAATCTGCTAGTAACGACTATGTAAAATTTGGAATCATTGACTGATCCTATTGTACCAAATTTGAGACCCCCTTCAAGTTAGGAGTTTGATTTTTAGCGTTCCATAATTTTTTNTAGGTCGGAGCTTTTTTTTAGTCCCAAGATTAATTTTCTTCGTATCATCTATAGTTGATTTAATTTCTTTCTCAAATTCTGGCAGGGCGTCTTCTATTAACTGATGTTGAGAGTCATCCTCTACATTGAGTCAATACTCTTTCAATCTGCTAGTAACGACTATGTAAAATTTGGAATCATTGACTGATCCTATTGTACCAAATTTGAGACCACCTTCGAGTTAGGAGTTTGATTTTTAACGTTCCATAATTTTTCAAAAAGCTGTAACTTAACTGTTGGCATTTGCTTTGGCAAACATCCTTGTTGAATTAAGTTTTGTACACAAGGAGAAAAGTAACCAAAAAGTAATTCCATTAATTAATTAGAATCCTCTTCTAAAATTACATGATAAAGAATAGGATTGTTCCTATTTGGTATATGAATCCTCTTCTAAATTTAAATTAGTAAATATTCTTTATAGAACTTAGAAGAGGGTAAAGAATAGGATTGCTCCTATTTGGTATATGATTTTATGAAGAATTGATTTTGTTTTATATGGTTTTAAATGTCAATAGCTTGTGATCATTCGAACTCTGATCTTCATTTACTTTTCAATCTAATCAATTGAAATGTTAAAATGCGTTGGGAAACTTATGTTCTGAAAGTTCTATGATTTCTACAACATTGGGAGAATCAAAATTGATTTCATGGGAGAGTATGTCATCCATGGAATTGAGTGCAAATAAAAAGAGAAATATAGTTTGTTGGATGCAGAATTAGAGTTTTTAAGGTGACAGATTAAAATCCCCAATTTGGTCTAGTTGATTGGAAACTGATGCGAGATTGCTAGCCCTCAGATGAGGGAGTAGTAAGAGCTCTAGAGTGGTTGCCGGTATCCTCTTAGCCTAGCCACAAAAATAGGGAGCAAACTCTGAATTATTAAATGTTCTATATTGCACTTGGAAGAGGGTAAATAATAGGATTTCTCATATTTGGCACAAAATAGTTTTTATATATTTTTAAATAATTTTAAATTCTTCACAATCCATATACTCATTGTAAAGGGGAAGGATGCTTTCTTAAATTTGAACTCTTCATCCAAAAATTTTGTCTAGTTATAGTAAATTTAATTTTAAAGTATAATAAATTTCTTAGTAAACTTAGTTCTTTAGGTTACATTTCTATTAGCATTCATTAAAACTGNAAGTAACGAAAAAGTAATTCCATTAATTAATTAGAATCCTCTTCTAAAATTACATGATAAAGAATAGGATTGCTCCTATTTGGTATATGAATCCTCTTCTAAATCAAAATTAGTAAATATTCTTTATAGCACTTAGAAGAGGGTAAAGAATAGGATTTCTCCTATTTGGTATATGATTTTATGAAGAATTGATTTTGTTTTATATGGTTTTAAATGTCAATAGCTTGTGATCATTCGAACTTCGATCTTCATTTACTTTTCAATTTGATCAATTGAAATGTTAAAATGCGTTGGAAAACTTATGTTCCGAAAGGTCTATGATTTCTACACCACTGGGAGAATCAAAATTGGTTTCATGGGAGAGTATGTCATCCATGGAATTGAGTGCAAATAAAAAGAGAAATATAGTTTGTTGGATGCAGAATTAGAGTTTTTAAGGTGACAGATTAAAATCCCCAATTTGGTCCAGTTGATTGGAAACTGATGCGAGATTGCTCGCCCTCGGATGAGGGAGTAGTAAGAGCTCTAGAGTGGTCGCCGGTATCCTCTCAACCTAGCCACAGAATTAGGGAGCAAACTCTGGATTATTAAATGTTCTATATAGAACTTAGAAGAGGGTAAAGAATAGGATTTCTCATATTTGGCACAAAATAGTTTTTATATATTTTTAAATGATTTTAAATTCTTCACAATCCATATACTTATTGTAAAGGGGAAGGATGCTTTCTTAAATTTGAACTCTTCATCCAAAAATTTTTTCTAGTTATAGTAAATTTAATTTTAAAGTATAATAAATTTCTTAGTAAACTTAGTTCTTTTAGTTACATTTCTATTAACATTCATTAAAACAGTTTTAATTTGTCTTTCTTACTTTAATTTTTATAGTTTGAATATTGTGATTTATTTTATTATCATAAGAATTTCCATCTTCCAAATTTAGACTTCATAGTAGTAGACTAGAATTAGCCTAAATAATTTCTTATTGCACTTCTCTCTAGGATCGATACTAGAGTTTTTAAAGAAAGCCCTATATTACTTGAAGTGATATGTGCACTTGCGTAGAACCACTAGTGTGTGAACTTTTTTATATATTTTATATAACATTTCAATTTTGCACATTAATTACGTAATATAAATTTGGCCAATTTATTTGGCATATATTTGAAAGCTAAATTATTTGTGTAATTTCAGGGTGGGTCAAGTTTTTCGCACTGTACCAGGGATTTAAATTGACATAAAACACGTAGAAAAACACCACACACTAGGGGCGCTTCGAAACCTCAATATCCAAGGATTTCAATGTCTATAGACTCATTAAGTTAAGTGATGTTGTATGATCTACCAAAACTCTGGACAATACAAATCTATCGTTACTAAAAGAGATGTAGAATAGACGATTGTGGTCAGCAATATGGAGCAAGAAGTCTTCATCTGTTAAACTTTTCCTAGGTTGTTCCTTTAATGAACAAACTTCATCGGAAGATGTGCTCGCCAACTGAGCTAAGCAAATCTCTGGGTAAAGCAAGGCTGTAAGGAGAGATTCTCTCATCTCCTTTGATAGGATTAGAGCATTGTAAATGCTTAGTTTAGTCTACAACCTCCTAAGATGAGCTAGCACGTTATAATCCACTTTTTATAATCCTATGATCTTTACTTGATTACGTGGTTCTTCCACTAGAAGAGGTGGAGGTAGCTCTTCCTAAGAAATTATATATTTTCCTGTATCCACTAGAGCTGACCTTGAGGGTAAAACTTTCTCGCTCCTTAGGTTTATCTCTGTTTTGTTTTCTTTCTTGCAATGTTGTAGGTAAATTTTCTGTTACTTCTTCATCAGAGTGATTGAAGTCGATAGCGAGTGGTACACTGTGGCACTCAATGACTAGCTCATCACTTTCGGTGCTATCGTAACTGGTATCATTGATATCTTCTTTGTCCTTGTTAGTGGGTTCATCGAACTTGAGTACGATTTGCAGATCAATTTGGGAATTGAGATCAGAGTTAGATTGAGAAAACTCAGCTATGTTATTAGTAGAAACTGTTAAAACGTAGCCAAAATCATAATCAATATATTTATAATACCCTGATGGGGCAAAAAGATAATCAAACATGGTCAGGGGTTCGGGGATTTTATTTCCCGAGACCGAGTCAACCAATCTAACAGAGGCAACCCCTATCCTTCCACCCATATTATCAGTTTTCATGACATTGTTCTTCTTTTTTTCCTTCTAGTTGTGTTGGTTTCTCTAACGAGATCTCCATCTTTGGCTAATCAGGCTATAGACTCTGAATGGATGCCTGAGCTGAAGTGGTTTGAATTTGATCCAGTATCCTCTTTGAAAATTTGCTCTAAACTGTACTCCATCCATCTTCTTCTGAACATTTTAGGTACAACTCTTTCAGGTTAGACTAAATCATATTTACGGAACCTTTTTCAGGTTCTTTTAAATACTTTTTTGGGATCATTATATTCCCCTCTTTAATATTTTTTAGAGCCAATCCTTGAAGACAAAACATTCCTCTATAGTATGTCATGATTTGGGCAATAATTGGGCTGATCATTCTTGTTAACTTTCTCAGGTTTCCTTGGATGGACAATCTGAACTCAGGCTTCTTCATTAGACTTCTGAACATTTTAGGTACAACTTCATCTTTGAAGGAATATACCATGCTCTTTCTTTCAGAAAAAACCCTTCTTATTTTCAGATCGATATGATCCTCCTTGATGCGATTGCTAGCTAGACTAGCCATATTGTTGTGTTCCTTGCTGAGCATGTTGTGATGATGTCTGGGAACTTTGACAAGAATGTTCTGCTCGTATCTTCATTGGTTGCTTTCCCTTATCATCCTTTGTTACTGCCCCAGACTTCTTCTTGAATATTCGGGTTGTTCTATTCTTTTTTTATTTCTTTTGAGAATCCATATGTTTAACTTCTTCTTTCAGATTGCTAGCTTTGCTGAGTAGTTTCTCGAAGGACTTGATGGTGAGTCCCTTAAGCATAAAAGCTACTATCCAATGGATTCTTTTGAGTAGGATCTCAATTGCATGATGTTTTTGTAGCTTCGGTTCACATTAAATGCTAAGGTTTTTCCACTTCAAGATATAATCTACTAATGTTTTGTTAGGCCTGTGTCTTTCTATCATGAGATCTCCAATAGAAACATGATACTATGCTCTGGTAATTCTCTTTAAAAACAACTGTTCTAACTCAACGAATTTTTTCACTGATTCGTTGGCCAACTCGACATACCAATCAAATGTTATTCCTGATAGGCTACTGACAAACTGATGGAAATGCAAGGCTTTGTTACCCCTGGTATTTCATTAACTGGCTTGGAAATGTGTTATGTGCTGTCTGGGATTTCCAGTCTCGTCAAATATATTAATGTTTGGTGACACAAAGCGCTTAGGGTAGGGTACTGTATTAAACTCCTTTGGGTAGGTCTATTCTTTAAAATCAATGCACCAACCTTTGATTGGGCTAAGGCCTCCTAAACTTGTTCGGCCATTTGTTTAAATTCCTTTCCTGGTATGACACTCGATGGAGAATCCTTCTTCTGTTGATCATCTCTGTTAATCTAGGCAACTTCCCCTCTTTCATCAGTGATATGTATAATCTCTCGCTGATTGAATTCTGAAGAAGCTAACCTTTGTGCTTGAGACTGTCCATGATTAGTAGCCATGGTAGCCTTACCATCTCTACCATCCTTTTCTCCATTTGGCTGATTTGCTCATCCCTTAGTAGAAAAACCTTACACAAATCATCTATGATGTTCCTGACAACGACTTTATATATTCTTAAAATTACAAGAATTTGATATTGTTGCTAGAAGATTTAATTCGCTAGCAACGACGACAAAAACTTGACAGTGGTTATAGATTCGATAAAGATGTATATGAAATATTTAATAATTGCAAAGTCACACTTATCAACGTAAGTAAACATTTCGCTCAAGTAATACAAAGGTCTAATGGAGTCCTGGATATTGATCCCACAGGGAGTAATATTAGAGCTTTGAACTAAGATTTTAGAAAATAAATACTTAATCATAACAATATAGTTCAAATTGCTTATTTGTCACTAATAGGCAATTGAANTTTGCCAAATTATAAGATAAATGAATAATCCTCATAATTATCAAAATTTTTGAAACTTCATTACCATAAGATGACTTTTAAATTTAGGGGTATAACTTTGGAAATCAATGATTTCACAGCCTTATTTGATAATCAAAATGATGTTTAAATGATCTTGATAATGATCACTTAAAGTTTTAAATCTTTTCAAAATTAATACGCATGTTTAATACACTCACTTAGGTCTTAAGGACTTAGTAGTGAACTTAAGTTGATATCCACATGTTAAAAGAGGATTAGGAAAATCAATATAATTAAACTCTTTTAGAACACCACAAGTCCAATTAGAACTAAAAATTTGGCTAAGTGTTCTCAATAACTCTGATTTGCCCCTTTCAGGGTCTTCACCCACATAATTATCTTATTCTTGGGAATAATCAAGACATTAATATTCACTGAGCATGNCTGGAGGCTGGTTGAGAGAGGCCTTTTGTGGGGGATCAACTCCTCTCACTGTAGGGATGGTTTGTACATAATAAATTGAAGTTTGGTGCACTGTGGTGGAGTGGAGAGATCTCTCCTTATTTTAGGGAAAATTTTAGTGAAGAAATTGGCTCTACAGAGTGGCTATGAGTGGCTAAGAGCAAGGGGATCGCACTTGGGATGGTTTCGAGAGGCTCCAGTGAGATATTGGCAGAGTTTCACCAAGGTTTCAAGTACTCTCTTCCTTGGTCATGGAGAGGTCAATTTAAATCCATGGCTGCCTGGTGGAGCTCAGAGCTGGGAGTTTGGTACTAAAGCATGCTGAGGTGGAGGGAAGAAAGGCTCAAGAATCCAATTAGAGTGAGCCAAGTTAGGGGGTTTAACTTTAAGTTTTGTCTAATGGGAGCACTTTTAGGCTGCCTATTTCCAATGGTTGAGGTGGTGGCTAGCCAGGATATGGTCACTTTTTGGCCTAGGGAGGCCAAAAGGTACTTAATGATGATTAACTCTCAATGGTATTGCATGATGTCAAAGATATTTTGGCTTAGGCCCAAAAATGGGATGAAATCTGTTAACTTAGGGAACCATTGGTTCATAGCACACCTTTTATAGTTTAGGTGGGTCTAGACTGGTCACTAGGGTGTACTTGGTGGCTGTGGTGTCATCAATTTGGCGACTTTGGCATGGCTATGTCAATTTTAGTGAAGGGGTTTAATCTGGGTGAAAATGGCTAGAATTTTGGCTTGGGTTAGGATAGCCATGATATTAAGCTCAATTTATTGGTTAATATTGTGTAGATGATTTTCAAAAGAGGTTTTGAAAAGTTTTGGAGTGATTTTGAATTGGTTTGGAGGTTTAATTTGGTTAGTTTTGGTCATTTGTTCAATTATGGGGTGTTGGGTTAGACTTGGGTTTAGGTTGGGCTATTTTGGGTTAGGTCCTAATTTATGGTTTAAAATGTTATATAAGAATGTCATGAAAAGTTCTCAAAATCAATTAGGTGTCAACTTTTGGGTTAGGTCACTCAAGTTGGTGGAATTTGGGGATATAGACAATTCGGGGCAAATTTGAGGATTTTGGGCTTGGGTTAAAATGGACTAAAATTTAGGCTTGGAAAAGGCCAACTAAAGGTCCAATTTAATGTGTATGATTTTTAGGAATAATTTCGAATTCAAATTGAGGCAATTGAGTTGGCTGTGGGGTTCAATTTGGTGGGGTTAAGTCATATGGTCAAAATTTGGTGTTTGACTTAGATCAAAATTGAGCACAAAGCATGGGTCAAATTGGGTTGATCATATGAAAGATTAATTTGAGTTTAGAATGGAAATTGAAGGGAATTGGGGCCAAATTGATGGACATTTGGGATGAATTAAGAGAAATTGGGCCTTTAAAGGCAATTTGGGGGTTTTGGTCAAAATGGTCAAATTGGTCAAATTGGGTTCAATTGAAGGGTCTAAATTGGTTTTGGAGAAATTTTAAGTGATTTTGGATGTTTTGGGAAAGTTTAGGACACCAAGAAATTTTTGTTATTTTAGCAAATATGACGGTATTTTGGTAATTTGGGAAATTATTGGCAATCTTGGTATTTTAAAATGTTTTGAAATGATTTTTGAACAAATTTGGGTTATTTGGGTGAATTTGGGAATTTTGGCCTAATCTAGGGTTTTAAGGGCTTTTAGTTAATTTTGATGAACTTAGAGGCAAAAGGCCAAGTTAGATTTTTTTTGTAAAATTGGGGTGCCAAACACCATATATGAGCTATGGACCAATGAAATCCCCATTTTTGGTCCTCTATGTACTATTCTTAGCTAAAACCTAGCCCAGGGCTAGTGGGTGTAGGGGACCATCTACATGAGTCTCCCAAAAGATCAAGGGGTCAAAGTCAATAATTTTGGGTTTTAGGGTTGTGAGTGAAAGTGGGTGCAAGTGAGTACAAGTGAGTGAACTAGCTCTAGACCAACACCCAAGGTCAGCCCTAAGTTCAAGAAGTCATATGTAGACTCTCCTTGAGATCCCCCATGCTAACCCTACCTACTAAGTGCTAGAGGTTAGGACCAATATGTGTAACTTCAAATTGAGAAAAGAAGAGTTTAGAGTTTCTAATGTTAAGGATTCCTCTTCTAGTTTTCTAGGAATAGTCAACAAGAATGTCCTATGGCTGGAGCCTAGACTACTAAAGAGAAAAAAACTAAACATCAATCAAAATTTAGGGCAACACATCTTTAAGAGGGGACTAAGCTAGAAGTGGGTGCAATGCGAGAAAATCTGCTAGAATCTGTCCCATGATAGAGCGTATGGGAACAAAAGTTATATCAAATTGTAATAAAATCATTGACCACCTTACTAAACGTCTGGAGAGTGTTGGTTAGGTCATCAAATATTGCAATGGATTAACTTTCAAAGTAAGAGTAATTTTATGAGAGAGCATATAAAGCCTAAGCTTTTGGACGGTAAAAATTAAAGCTAGACAATGCTTCTCAACAGGAGAATACTTTACCTCCATTGGTAATAGACAGTGACTCAAGTAGTAGAGTGCATTTCCTTACCCTTGTTATTGACCTGAGCTAACGGGCTCTAAGAGAGTCATCTACAACCACGGTATAAAGTATCAATGATTTTCCCGGGATAGGGGCTGCCAAAACAAGAAATATCATTAAGTATTGTTTGACGTCTTCAAAGGCCCGCTAACATTTTTTTTCCCAATTGAATATGGCATCCTTTTTAATTAATGTCGAGAAGGGCTGACACCTACCTAAAAGATTAGAAAAAAGTGTCTCAAATATGCTTTTTTTTTCATTAGAAGTAGCATAGTTGTTTCAAAGTTTTGAGAGGAGGCATTTCTAAGATAGCTTTAAACTTATCCGGGTTGATCTCAATACCCCAATGACGAACAACAAATCCTGAAAATTTCCTGGAGGTGACACCGAAGGCACACTTTAATGGATTCATCTTGAGATTATATTATCGTAATTTTTTGAATATGATCCTTAAATCATGCAAATGGTATATTTTCTGTTTGCTTTTAATGACTAAATCATCCACGTAATATTCTACTTGGTTGTGAATGAGGTTATCAAGGATCTGTGACATAGCTTGTTGATATGTTACTCCAACATTCCTTAACCCGAATGACATCACTGAGTAGCTCAAAATTCCAATTAGTGTCATGATGGCTGTAAGTGTTGCATCCTCTGGAGCCATCTTGATTTGGTTATATTCTGATGATCCATCCATGAAAAAAAAATCACATGTGTCGAAGCGATGTCCACCATCATTTTTGGTATCGACAACAGAAATTCATCTTTTGGACAAGCTTTGATCAAATCCCAGAAGTTGACACATACACAAATTTGTTCATTTTTCTTTTTAACTTTTATAATGTTAGCTAACCATGTGGGTTATTGCTCTTCTTTTACAAAGTTAGCGTCTATTAATTTCTTCACCTTAGAAATGACTTGCTGCTCTATCTCAAGGCGCATTCTTCTGGGAGCTTAGTTTACTAGGGTCATACCTTTGTCCACCCCTAGCCTATGCACTGCGATTACTAGGGATAATCTTAGAATTTCATCATTACTCCATGTGAAGCAATCTTTGAAATCTGACAGTAACTTTATCAGTTTTGAAGATTCTTCATCAATGTGTATAGAACTTATAAATGTAGGTCGGGGCTTTTTTTTAGTCCCAAGATTAATTTTCTTCGTATCATCTATAGTTGATTTAATTTCTTTCTCAAATTCTGGCAGGGCGTCTTCTATTAACTGATGTTGAGAGTCATCCTCTACATTGAGTCAATACTCTTTCAATCTGCTAGTAACGACTATGTAAAATTTGGAATCATTGACTGATCCTATTGTACCAAATTTGAGACCACCTTCGAGTTAGGAGTTTGATTTTTAACGTTCCATAATTTTTCAAAAAGCTGTAACTTAACTGTTGGCATTTGCTTTGGCAAACATCCTTGTTGAATTAAGTTTTGTACACAGGGAGAAAAGTAACGAAAAAGTAATTCCATTAATTAATTAGAATCCTCTTCTAAAATTACATGATAAAGAATAGGATTGCTCCTATTTGGTATATGAATCCTCTTCTAAATCAAAATTAGTAAATATTCTTTATAGAACTTAGAAGAGGGTAAAGAATAGGATTTCTCCTATTTGGTATATGATTTTATGAAGAATTGATTTTGTTTTATATGGTTTTAAATGTCAATAGCTTGTGATCATTCGAACTTCGATCTTCATTTACTTTTCAATTTGATCAATTGAAATGTTAAAATGCGTTGGAAAACTTATGTTCCGAAAGGTCTATGATTTCTACACCACTGGGAGAATCAAAATTGGTTTCATGGGAGAGTATGTCATCCATGGAATTGAGTGCAAATAAAAAGAGAAATATAGTTTGTTGGATGCAGAATTAGAGTTTTTAAGGTGACAGATTAAAATCCCCAATTTGGTCCAGTTGATTGGAAACTGATGCGAGATTGCTCGCCCTCGGATGAGGGAGTAGTAAGAGCTCTAGAGTGGTCGCCGGTATCCTCTCAACCTAGCCACAGAATTAGGGAGCAAACTCTGGATTATTAAATGTTCTATATAGAACTTAGAAGAGGGTAAAGAATAGGATTTCTCATATTTGGCACAAAATAGTTTTTATATATTTTTAAATGATTTTAAATTCTTCACAATCCATATACTTATTGTAAAGGGGAAGGATGCTTTCTTAAATTTGAACTCTTCATCCAAAAATTTTTTCTAGTTATAGTAAATTTAATTTTAAAGTATAATAAATTTCTTAGTAAACTTAGTTCTTTTAGTTACATTTCTATTAACATTCATTAAAACAGTTTTAATTTGTCTTTCTTACTTTAATTTTTATAGTTTGAATATTGTGATTTATTTTATTATCATAAGAATTTCCATCTTCCAAATTTAGACTTCATAGTAGTAGACTAGAATTAGCCTAAATAATTTCTTATTGCACTTCTCTCTAGGATCGATACTAGAGTTTTTAAAGAAAGCCCTATATTACTTGAAGTGATATGTGCACTTGCGTAGAACCACTAGTGTGTGAACTTTTTTATATATTTTATATAACATTTCAATTTTGCACATTAATTACGTAATATAAATTTGGCCAATTTATTTGGCATATATTTGAAAGCTAAATTATTTGTGTAATTTCAGGGTGGGTCAAGTTTTTCGCACTGTACCAGGGATTTAAATTGACATAAAACACGTAGAAAAACACCACACACTAGGGGCGCTTCGAAACCTCAATATCCAAGGATTTCAATGTCTATAGACTCATTAAGTTAAGTGATGTTGTATGATCTACCAAAACTCTGGACAATACAAATCTATCGTTACTAAAAGAGATGTAGAATAGACGATTGTGGTCAGCAATATGGAGCAAGAAGTCTTCATCTGTTAAACTTTTCCTAGGTTGTTCCTTTAATGAACAAACTTCATCGGAAGATGTGCTCGCCAACTGAGCTAAGCAAATCTCTGGGTAAAGCAAGGCTGTAAGGAGAGATTCTCTCATCTCCTTTGATAGGATTAGAGCATTGTAAATGCTTAGTTTAGTCTACAACCTCCTAAGATGAGCTAGCACGTTATAATCCACTTTTTATAATCCTATGATCTTTACTTGATTACGTGGTTCTTCCACTAGAAGAGGTGGAGGTAGCTCTTCCTAAGAAATTATATATTTTCCTGTATCCACTAGAGCTGACCTTGAGGGTAAAACTTTCTCGCTCCTTAGGTTTATCTCTGTTTTGTTTTCTTTCTTGCAATGTTGTAGGTAAATTTTCTGTTACTTCTTCATCAGAGTGATTGAAGTCGATAGCGAGTGGTACACTGTGGCACTCAATGACTAGCTCATCACTTTCGGTGCTATCGTAACTGGTATCATTGATATCTTCTTTGTCCTTGTTAGTGGGTTCATCGAACTTGAGTACGATTTGCAGATCAATTTGGGAATTGAGATCAGAGTTAGATTGAGAAAACTCAGCTATGTTATTAGTAGAAACTATTAAAACGTAGCCAAAATCATAATCAATATATTTATAATACCCTGATGGGGCAAAAAGATAATCAAACATGGTCAGGGGTTCGGGGATTTTCTTTCCCGAGACTGAGTCAACCAATCTAACAGAGGCAACCCCTATCCTTCCACCCATATTATCAGTTTTCATGACATTGTTCTTCTTTTTTTTCTTCTAGTTGTGTTGGTTTCTTGAACGAGATCTCCATCTTTGGCTAATCAGGCTATAGACTCTGAATGAATGCCTGAGCTGAAGTGGTTTGAATTTGATCCAATATCTTCTTTGAAAATTTGCTCCAAACTGTACTCCATCCATCTTCTTCTGAATAGGGATATATCAGAGCGATTGGCTTGGCCAAAATCATATTTACAGAACCTTTTTTAGGTTCTTTTAAATATTTTTTTGGGATCATTATATTCCCCTCTTTAATATTTTTTTAGAGCCAATCCTTGAAGACAGAACATTTCTCTATAGTATGTCCAAGCATCTTGTGGTTTGGGCAATAATTGGGCTGATCATTCTTGTTAACTTTCTCAGGTTTCCTTAGATTTGACAATCTGAACTCAGGCTTCTTCATTAGACTTCTGAACATTTTAGGTACAACTTCATCTTTGAAGGAATATACCACGCTCTTTCTTTCCGAACAAACCCTTCTTATTTTCAGATTGATATGATCCTCCTTGATGCGATTGCTAGCTAGACTAGCCATATTGTTGTGTTCCTTGCTGAGCATGTTGTGATGATATCTGGGATCTTTGACGAGAATGTTCTGCTCGTATCTTCATTGGTTTCTTTCCCTTATCATCCTTCGCTACTGCCCCGGACTTCTTCTTGAATATTTGGGTTGTTCTATTCTTTTTTTATTTCTTTTGAGAATCCATATGTTTAACTTCTTCTTTCAGATTGCTAGCTTTGCTGAATAGTTTCTCGAAGGACTTGATGGTGAGTCACTTAAGCATGAAAGCTACTATCCAATGGATGCTTTTGAGTAGGATCTTAATTGCATGATGTTTTTGTAGCTTCGGTTCACATTTCATGCTAAGGTTTTTCCACCTTAAGATATAATCTACTAATGTTTTGTTAGGCCTGTGCCTTTCTATCATGAGATCTCCAATAGAAACATGATACTATGCTCTGGTAATTCTCTTTACAAACAGCTGTTCTAACTCAGCAAATTTTTTCACTGATTTGTTGGCCAACTTGACATACCAATCAAATGCTATTCCTGATAGGCTACTGACAAACTGATGGAAATGCAAGGCTTTGTTACCTCTGGTATTTCATTAACTGGCTCGGAAATGTGTTATGTGCTGTCTGGGATTTCCATTCTTGTCAAATATATTAATGTTTGGTGACACAAAGCGCTTAGGGTAGGGTACTGTATCAAACTCTTTTGGGTAGGTCTATTCCTTAAAATCAATGCACCAACCTTTGATTGGGCTAAGGCCTCCTAAACTTGTTCGGCCATTTGTTTAAATTCCTTTTCTGGTATGACACTCGATGGAAAATCCTTCTTCTGTTGATCATCTCTGTTAATCGAGGCAACTTCCCCTCTTTTATCAGTGATATGTATAATCTCTCGCTGATTGAATTCTGAAGAAGCTAACCGTTGTGCTTGAGACTGTCCATGATTAGTAGCCATGGTAGCCTTGGAAGTGGCCATCTCTTCCATCCTTTTCTCCATTTGGCTGATTTGCTCATCCCTTAGTAGAAAAACCTTACACAAATCATCTATGATGTTCCTGACAACGACTTTATATATTCTTAAAAATACAAGAATTTGATACTGTTGCTAGAAGATTTAATTCGCTAGCAACGACGCCAAAAACTTGACAGTGGTTATAGATTCGATAAAGATGTATATGAAATATTTAATAATTGCAAAGTCACACTTATCAACGTAAGTAAACAT
>JXCR01144223.1:17489-83644 GCA_002079205.1 Phalaenopsis hybrid cultivar | reverse complement strand
TAATTTAAGTATATATATATATATATATATATATATATATATATATATATATAGTTTAAGAAAAATATGAAATCAAACTGATCCTATATCTTTTAAAGTTTAGATGAAAGAGTGTTACACCTCAAGTTATGTATCTACCTTGAAAGATAAACACATAACTTGATAGTGAGGCTTAATTAAATAAATTAAGAAATGTATGACATCTGTTTAGTCTGCAAAACAATTTTATCTGTAAGCCCACAAGTTCCCTTATTTAATATGAAAAATTAAATAGGGTATATATTAGGTTGTGTTCTTGAAAGTTTCTTATAAAGGAAAGCCCTTGCAGTTAATTACAACTTAGACAACTAAAGTCACCTAAGAAAACTCTTAATAAACATCAGGGGATATTTTCTTCAAAGAGGTCAAAGGAATAAGACTTTTCAAAGAGATCAGTTAAGGAGGTTTGAATAGGGAAAGGTTATAATTTGGAACATTTACTTTTGAAATCTAAAGGATGAAAAATTAGGGGATGTCACAGATCCTGAGGAGAACCTCGGTGACTTCCTGATCTATGTTATGCTTTGGCTTGAATTTAGAGGAGAAATATTTGAATTTTTCATCTTGCTAATTTTATTAATTAGGGCTTACATTCGTATGAAACGATCACACAACTAGCCCAGAAGATATGAGGATTTAGATTGTGATGAATGACAACCTCGAAATCTTAAAGCGAGTTAGGGCTCATATTGTATAGCAGAGACATACAAAGGGCTAAAGAAAAAAGAAATATTTATCTCGCAATAGGCAGACAACCTTGAAGTCCTATGGCTTTTTGTTTAATTCTAAAGAATGGTTTAGCTGTTATAAACATGTTTTATTGTTGAAGATGACCATGCTGCCAACAATGCTAGCTCCAAGTACCCTATCGTGATGAGTTTAAGATTTCTGATTTGTCAAGTCCTGATATCAAATCAAATGTTTACTAAGGTTATGGTTATTTAAATATTATGAGGAATGTTAAAGTTGATTAGAGCGACACCGGTTGGGATCCCATGGTTCCCTTGTTTTGGCACCACTATTTTCTTTCGGATTCTCTTAATTCAAATGAATTTACTAAACTCAACTTAATGAATTACATATTTTCATTTAGATCGGGGGAAATCTTGTTGGCAACCGTATGTTACCTCCTCCGACGGATTGCCGATCATCGTTTAGAGACGTCTTAATTTGGTTGCAATTTTTTTTGTTTTATTTGTGATTAAATTTTAAGTTGCTTATATTTTGATTGCTGTGGACGTGAAATTTATCTTGTTTAATATTTATATTTGGTTTTGACATGCAGGGTGTATTAAGCATGCATGCTAGAAATAAGAGGACTGAAAAAGTAAATGTAATAACTTAAAAGCATACTTGTTGATTCTTCCCGCTCCTCCACCTGAAAGGTTAGCTGTGGCAATATGACATTATTGAGTGGCAAAAGGAATTCAATATGTAGGAGTAGATGAAGGTATTGCTACCAAACCCCAAGTTATGACATTATTGAGTCTCCAAAGATCTTAGTGCAGTCTTAGACCTTTAAAATATCCAAGAGATTTCAAAGTACTCGAAGCATGTCCCTGAATCACTTTGAAGATTTTTTGAAATATTTTGAGTTCATTTTGAACTTATCATGCTATTTTATTAATCATCCAAGGTTGAACTAAGGTTATCCCATTGCTCAAGGAAACTTGATGTTTTATTCATCCCAAGGCTAGGACACTCAATCAATCAATTGATATTTCATTTAAGAGTTATGTGGGTGGATGCCTCTAAGGAAAATTTAAGTAAGTAAAGGTTTTGCTAAAATCAGGCTTGTAGTGTAAGAAGGTGTTAATCATCATTTATTTTATCTTCTAAATCCGATCAAATAAAATTGAATTTCAAGCCAAGGTTACTACCAAGCCCTGAACAATCACGATAGTTGAAATGGTAACTAGCAAAATTTTGATTTGAATGACATGCATTTTTTTTTGAAAAATCACATTGTCATCATATTCGGCTTAAAATTAATGAAATATTATCTTCGTAACTCAAACCCATCCCTTGAGAATAGTTTATGTTTGATTGACATTGGCTCTGAGAGGTTGTCATTCATCACATCATTATTTTTTATATATTTTTTATTAAACCTCTCAGAGCCAAATGAACTCCGAGAAACAAATCTTGTATTTTTATAATTTCTATTTTATTTATTATAATTATTTTTGTGGGAAAATAAGAAAGATGCATTTTTAAGCTTTTAAAAATTTATTTTTAACTTAGAAAAATTAGGAAAAATATCCTAATGAGTTCTAAGTGATCAGGGAACAATTAGGCACATTTTGAAATATTTTGGTATTTTTGGGATTATTAAAATTTTGAAATTTTGAACTAAAAAATTGTTTATGTTTGATTGACACTGTGGAGGTGTTTGGAAATATGTTCTGGTTCGAGCTGAAATTTTTAACTAAAATTTTGAGCTCTCACAGTGGGGATTGAGCTGAGGAGTTCTTGGAGAGTCTATCGAAGCAATTAGATAGTGTTTTCCCAAGGATTTTGCAAAATTTCTCCCACGGACATTGAAGGGGTAGTTTAAATAGAGGAGGCTATGGTGGCTCTCAGACCAAGCTGAAGTGGCTAGGGTGCTGCCTAACTGGAGGGAAGAAAGGCCCTAACAACCAATCAAGCTTGGCCATCTCAGTTGAGTTCAATTTTGGGTTTTGACTAACTTGGGCTCCTTTGGCGTGACTATTTCTGGCAGCTAAGGTGGTGACTAGCTAGGGTTTAGTCATTTTTTGAGTCAGGGAGGTCAGGGGGTGGCTAATGATGGTTAACCCCTAATGGTATGGCATGATGGAGAAGATATTTGAAGTTTAGGCCAAAAATGGGTGAAATACATTAAACCAAGGGACCATTGGTCTGTAGCTCTTTTAGATTTGGTTAGGTGGATCTAGCCTGATCACTAGGATCCATTCAAAGGCTGTGTTGTCATTAATTTGTACACTTAAGCGTGACTTAGTCAATTTTGGTGCATGGGTTTAATTTGTGTTGAATTGTCTTAAACTTGGGTTTAGGTTAGGCTAGCTATAACATTGAGCCCAATTGATTAATCAATTTTTTGTGCATGATTGCCATAAATAGTTTAGAAAATATTTGAAGTGATTTTGAATTGATTTGGAGATTCAATTTGAAGGAATTTGGACATTTGATCAATTCAGGGATGTTGGGTTAGACTTTGGTTTAGGTTGGGCTAGAGTTAGGCTAAGCCCAAATTAAGAGTTCAAAATGGTCTACTAGAATGTCATGAATATTTCTAAACATTAATTGGATGCCAATTTTGGGGTTTGGTCATTCAATTTGGGAACATTTGGAGACATGGCAAACTTGAGGTAAAATTGGGGGGTTTTGATCCAAATTAGTTTTGAGTAAAATTGGATCTTCACCAAGGCTAATTAAAGGTTAATTTTGGTTTTTGGAGATGTTTCCAAGAGTTTATGATGTATAATTGTGGCAATTCAAAAGATTTGGGGGTTCAATTAAGTGGGATTTTTGTTTTTGGCCAAATTGGGGCTTCTTGATTTGGGTTGAAATTGGACTCAAATGTGGGTCAATTGGGCTTAGATTTGGTTTAAATTAAGTTTGATCATGATGAATTTGAAAATAGATTTGAAATAGAGGAGAATCGGGGTCAAATTGATGGACATTTAGAGTGAATTGCGGTAGTTGGGCATTTAAAGGTAATTTGGGGCTTTTGGGTAAAGTTGGTCAAGTTGATAAAATTGGGTTTAATTGAAGGGTACAAATTGGTTTTGGGGACATTTTAGATGATTTTAAGGGTTATTGGGAAAGTTTGGGCCACCAAGGGTATTTTTATAGATTTGGTAAATTTGGGGGTATTTTGGTAATTTATGCAAATTTTGGGAGGTTTTGAGCAATTTGGGTAGTTTCAAATGATTTTAGTGATTTTTGAACAAAATTGGGTCATTTTGGTGAAATTAGCGTCAAATTTTGGGTTTGGGGGTGATTTGGTAAATTAGGGAGATTTAGGAGGCAAAAGACTAAGTTTGGTTTTTTGGTGAAATTGAGGTGCCAACCAACCTATTTGAGCTATGGACCAATGGAATCTTCTACTTTGGGTCCTTCATGTACTTGTCTTAGCTAGTTCCTAGCCTAGGGCTAGTGGGTCTAGGGGATCATCTACATGAGTCTCCCAAAGGGTTAAGTGGTCAAAGTTAGGTAGGCTTAGGCTTAAGGTACTGAGTGGAAGTATAATGTGCAAGTGAGTGACCGGGTATGCATTTGCTCAAGACCAACACCCAGGGTCAACCCTAAGGCCAAGCAGTCTTATGGGGACTCCTATTAAGCTTGCCCACATTGACACCGCCTACTATGTGCTAGATGTTAGGACCAATGCGTGGAACTTCAAGTTGAGGAAATAAGAGTTTCAAATTTCTAATGGTGAGGGTTCCTTTCTAGTATTATACCAATAGTCAATAGGAAATTCTTATGACAAGAGCATAGGCTTCTAAGGAGGAAACTAGACCTCAACCAAAAGTGAGGTCTACATTTGTTAAAACATATTGTTCCTCATCTTCAATAATGGAAAGGTTGATAGAATGCTTCCAAAAAAAGCCAAAGTTTGTTATTGATGTTGCAATAGGAATGATATCCTTTAAATTTATTAAAAATTCTACTTATATTGACACGAACTATAGGCTCCAAAATAGAAAAAATGAGAAGCTTGGGAACCCTCCTAAGATTTTTGAGTCTATTATGGTAGTTAGCGTCCGTCACTCCCCTAAGACTTCAAACCATAATGTTATACATGATGACATGAGCCAGGCCTTCTATTAGATTTAGTAGGGTTGACTAACTTCTCCCCATCAAAATGATAAATTCCTTTTTGAATGATATTTCTAGCATTAAGACTAGAAAGCTCATTACTTTCTTTAGCCTTTTTTCTTGAGTTCTGTTGAACCTGTCATTCATTTTCTAAAGTTTTTGTTGTAAGTTGTAAAGAAGTATTAGTATCAACATTAGAACTAGAGGGAATAGAAGCTCTAAGATTTTCTAGAATTTTATCAGAAATAGTAGAAACTGCAGGTAGGGGGTTTGGTATGGTTTTTTCCACATGCTCAGACAAAGAAACATTCTCATTTAGTGAATTACAATCATCATTTAGTACATTACCATCATCAGGTAACACTTGTTGAGGGATCACATCCGAAAGTGTGAGTAAAGTCTCTTTGCCCAAATTTTTCAAATTAGAATTTGTAGTTTGTATTGGAGGGTTTATCCTTAAATCAAACTCATTGTCAACAAAAGGTGAGATACCTTGAGGATCAATATGATTTTGGTTTTCAGGTAGACTAGTTGGTATGATTTTATGAGAATTTTTGAGATGAGGATTCAATTTATAGCATGATGAAGTTTAATGACCAAACATAGAATAGTGAGTGTAATAGACAGAGTGTCATTCAATTTTAACAGGTTGTCAGTAGCATTGATGTTGCGAACCTATCAAAATTTCATTGAAAAATGTTTGTGTTATGTCTCGCTCTACAAGAATACGAGCTTCAGATGGTCTTGAAAGCGTATAAGTGGCACTATCCATTTTCAAAGGCCTACCATATGCAGCCGCGAGGTAGAAAAGTATCTCATGATTAAAAAGATACAATTTAAGCCCTAGAAAATGAATCAAAATAGGTATGAGAGGAAGTTCATATGAGGGTCAAAATTAACTGACCATTTCAAGAATTTCAACACACTATTTTCTATCCACAGAAATCTTTTCACAAAGAGACGAGTATAGTCCTCATCATTGGCATGTGGTATTAAGATGTATCTTCCATCTAAGATTCCAACCATCCACTAACCTTTTAATTTTAGCATTTCAAATTCTCTCCTAATCAAATCAACTTTCGGAAGACCATACATAAATTTACCAACAAGGTTCAAATGGAAAGAAAAAGCAAGAATCGAAGCTTAACCTTTTATGACAAACAATGAAAGTTTTCCATTTTTTCCCCAATTTCTTAATGAAAAAGTAATCCCCTCACAAAAAAAGTGTCGTGAAACCCTTGCAGAAACATTTAAGTGTTGGTTGTGGTCAAAGAACCACCCCCTCCTTCCAAAACCGCATCAACAAAAAATGAGAAATAGGAGGCATCATAAAATGTACGAAAACTACAAAATAGAAGATTAAATCAATCTCACTAGCCAAGAAGTACACGAAGAAACATGAAATCACCATGGATGTCAGAGCAAAACCTAGTCTCCGCCACCATTACATTATGATGAAATTTCAAAAATGGTCTGTTAATTTTGACCCTAAATCTGAATTTCTTATTATACCGATTTGGATTTGTTTTCCAATGCTTAGACTTCATCTATTTAACCATGAGATACTTTTCTCGCTTGCTTCTGCTTATGGAAAGCCTTTGAAAATGGATCATGCTATATTTACTTTATCGAGACCATCTGAAGCACGTATTTTGGTTGAACGAGACATAACACAGTCATTTTACAATTAAATTTGGATAGGATCGCAACACCCAGGTTGCTGGTAGCCCGTTGAAATTGAAAGGCATTCTCCTTATTGCATGATCCCAATTTTTTATATGTAAGAATTTATGAAGTTGACACGACTATGGTGCCAAAAACTTGATCCGTGTACTAAAAGTAAATTGTGTAAATTATATATAAGTATAGGAAATTATTAATGGGATTCTAAGAAAATATGTGTATCGTTATCAAGTAATAATGGACTTTCTACTTATGCCCCAAATATCGATCCCACGAAGAAGGTTTAAATTTATAATGATAAATTTTACTAAGAAATTCACTGAATGTCAAACAAAATTACTGTCACTAATTTTGAATGTTGAGATAAAAACTAAATTACTTAACTATTAGCAAAATAGAAATTCAAGATTTAAACAGTAACTACTAATCTACTAATTATGTTTATGTAATGACAATTTCTTATGTGACAAAACATCCTTCCAACTGCAATGAGGTTTTAGTGAAATGAGATGAGATAAATGTTTATAATATGTATTATGCTAAATAGCAACAGTTTTAATTTTCTATCCCAGTATAATGCATAGAAAATCATTGACTAGTCCCAGGTTTAGTCCCTAAATCTGTGGCTAGGCTAGGAGGATACGGGCTCCCACTCCAGAGCTCCCACTTCCCTCCACCTGAAGGCTAACTCTCACTTTAGTTTTTAAACACTAACACTAAATTGGGGATTTTAGTTTGTCACCCTAAAGATTCTCCAATTCTAGACCCAATAAAGAATATTTCCCTATTTATTGGCACTTAATTCCATGAGCAAATTTCTCCTCCATGAAAGTAAATATGATTCTAACTCTGTTGTACAACTCAACCTCCATTTCCCGGATCATTTATTTTAACAATTCAATTGGCTAGATCAAAAAGTAAATTAAGTTCGGAGTTGAAAAATCATCACAATTTATTTTATATTGTAATATTAGCACATCCATGTTGTCTCTTCATATCACCATGTCTCAGAGTAAGGAGAAAGATAGAGGAAACCACTCAGACTTCATGAGAAAGATACAACAAAATACAAATTTCATATATACAAGAAAATTCATACAACACTAATAAGCAAACAACACTTATCTGAAACTCTTTCTCAAAGAAAATCCCTTGTAGCCTTTCCTTAGAAATGCAGGAAGAAGATATCTCTCACTTTTTCCCTTCTCCAACACTCTTACAGAAAGATTCAAACTTAATCTAACCACACAAACTCTAAATTATAAAAGAAAACTCAGTAATTGACTCCACTGTGGTGGTGGAATTAAAATGTATTATGAAGAATGGCGAAAAAGGAGCATGGTGGAATGTTGTGGAGTGAAAAGGAATGTGAAGGAGTGAAGGAGTGAAGGAGTGAAGGAGTCAAGGAGTGAAGTGGTGAAGAGGTCAAGGAGTGAAGGAGTCAAGGAGTGAAGGAGTGAAGAAGTCTGTTTCCTGATGAATTTTGGCCCCAAATAGAGCCTAGGGTCGATTCTCCAAGAGGTGCCTCAAAAATCTCTTCAAAAATTGTCAAAATACATCAAATCTTCTAGAAACAGGGGCTGAACCGACATTGATGCCAGTATCCCACAATTTAATTTGTTGCTCTCCGTTTAAAGGCGTCGTCAGCGCTCTTCTGGCGCCATCGGCACTGAGAAAAAGTCTAAGTCTTTTTTGTTGTTCTGCGCGGTCGGCGCTGAGTATTTCTTCAAAAACAATATTTTAACTCCAAATTCCATCCTTTTTTGCGTCCCTTTTGCTTTAACTCCTAAAAATCAACAACAGGCAAGAGAACATCAAAATACCTTCCATTAAAGTGCAACTTCACAAAAAAAAGTATAAAATATGGGTGTAAAAATGCATATATTTTTAGTGTATGAAAAGCACCCAAACTTACATGTTACTTGTCCTCAAGTAACTCCTCTACTACATAAAATTGTGACTTATGTAAAGAGTTAAACTTCTAGATTTCCATATTTTAGTGCTATAAACATAATAGTACAACTTAAGAAAAATTTAAAATAACTCCAATTAATACTAAAGGTGTAAGGATATTCAGCAATTAAGTCCAAGGTTTCTGATTCCGTATTTCTTTCAAGAAAAATTACAATTTGTCAAATTAAAGTCACTTAAAATATTCATATGAAAAATAACTTCATAAAACTTTACTAATAATTAAGCTAATATTCAAATAAAAAGTTTAGAAAAGGTGTCCAAATCTTTTTTCCTTAAGTTGATTCAAGCGAAGCCAATTTTTAATTAGGCATCTCCTCAAGC
This sequence comes from Phalaenopsis hybrid cultivar, assembly GCA_002079205.1. Lineage (NCBI taxonomy): Eukaryota > Viridiplantae > Streptophyta > Magnoliopsida > Asparagales > Orchidaceae > Phalaenopsis > Phalaenopsis hybrid cultivar. The sequence goes on along the minus strand of JXCR01144223.1, from coordinate 74,824 downwards.
TTCTCCCCACATCTTTTTCTTTTTCTTTTCTTTTTAGGATCATTTTTCAATCCCTTTCTCTTTTCTTTCTCTCTTTTTTTTTAATGTGAAGATTACTATATCTGGATAGCCTCTAATGATTTGAACTCTGCTATCCTCTTCTTAAAGTTAAAAACTTTTTACATTTCTTCACTTAACAAAATTATGTTAACTTACAGATTTCATAAAGTTTGATTCTTTTTGTTATATGAATCTTTTAAGATTTCTAATACTTCAAAAATATAAATTTCCTTACTTAAAATAGAAAAAACATAGTCTTATTCTCTTTTACCAAATATCTTATTCTCTAGAATAAACCTTTATTATTGAAAATTTTTACTTAAATTTACTAAATATTTAGAAACATAAATATAGTTATCTAAAGTTAACTCCTAATACCAAAGATCATGATAAATTCAAAATTTTGAAGATATTGTTAAATGAGGATAAATAAAATTAAGTTCCTTCTCTTTTTTTTTTAAAGTATTTTTTTCCCCGGCCTCCCCTCCCCCCCCCGCCCAAACTTAAATTTTGAAAAGATTTAGCATGAAGAACTTAAAAATAAAGGATAAAAGAAAACAATATATACATAAAGAAAATACATACCTGTTGAAGGTTCTGATTTTTGAAAATAAATTCTGAAATACTGTATGTGCTAATGTGAAAAACTACAAGAATTAAAACATTAAATTGCACGTAATACATATAAAATTTGCTGAGAAAGAGTTAATTACAATATAAATAACAAAATGTTGAAACTAACAACAGAACTAAACTAAATTCTAGAAATGAAAATAGTTTTACAAATTACAGTTTCACATTACAACATAATAACAGAGTCTCAAAATCTAATAAACAGTCTTAACAATATCACAAAACACATAACATAGTCACAAAGTACAATCACATACAAACGAACAAAAAGATCACCAGTCATCATCTTCTTCTTCATCAACATCCAAATTTTGCTACTGATATGGAGAATAAACAAGGTGAATAGGGAACTGAATGGAATGATCACCCCTCAGGTATCTCACTAAAGCATTATCATAAGCAGCATCATATTCTAACTTCTACCGAATCAAATCATTTGTATGAGCATTTCTGTCATCCATGTTGAGTAATCTTTGACCCACCCTCAAAATATCCCCTTGCTGAATCATCATCTATTCAATAGTTCTCTGTTACTGGGTCATTCGAAGTAGGCTCACTAAAAGTAGGGGTCCTAGAAGTAGAAGAAAATGAATACCCTTACTTTTAGATCTCCACTCAACATGGGACTCATAAGTTTTAATGTTTGTAGGCCCAATAGGTCTTTGATGCTCAATCCTGTCCTCATCTGGTCTGAAATCAACTCTTGCCTGCTCACAAAGTATGTAAATAAGAGTAGGGTGTGTCAATCCATCGGTGGTCTCTCCCAGAGCAATAGATCGAGTGTTCATATAAATAATAGAGCCTACATTTATGTCCATCACTTGCTGAATACAGAAGTTCTGGATGGCTCTATCCTTGGTCACCTCACTATGATGGTTTCTTGGAATCATTCTCCCAGAAATAAAATAATGTCAGGCCTTAGATATTACATTTAGCAGAGAAAGGGGAAAGCTAACTTTAACTCCATTCTTTATTTTCCTAGCCCCTTTCTCACTAGTTAGAAAAGAAATTACCACATCTAAGGCCACATTTATAACAAAAAATGAATGATATTGACATCTATAAACATCCTCTAACTGATAAAACTCATTTATTTTTCTTGGAGTAAACTCCACCCTTTTTCCACAAATAAAAACAAAATCATCAGAAGCCTCCAGAAAGTTGGCATTACATTCCATAACTATCCCAATTATCGCATCAGTAGTCAAATAGTAGGAGTTTTCCCACTGCCGAGCGATAATTAGTCGTTCAACTTCTCCTTCCGGATTTTTGAAACCACGATCCATAATCACATTTTTATTTTCACGAAGACTATGAAATTGAGCACTAACTTTATATCTAACAAATTTTTCTCGTCATAATCTATTTTTCTTTTTCTCTCTCTAGGTGCCATAGGAAATCTAAGAAAAAATTTGTTAAAAATCTGAATAAATTCTAAAATTCCAAAAATCAAAATGTAAAACACTTTAAACTTAAATACACTAAGTAAGAGTTATTGACCAAAACATTTTCTCAAAATCTCTCAAAAAAAATCCAAAACTTTCAAATCTAGACATTGTGAGAAAAAACCATGGTGAAAATAAAAAATTTTTAGTTTAAAGTGTAGCTCTTACCTAGAGAAGATGAAATCTAAAGTTCCTTTGTGTATAAATCACCTCAAATGCACCCAAAACCAAGCCCTAGGTGTGAAAACCAAAGAATGAAGGTAACTCAAGGGGTAAAAATGGAGGTTTGTGTTGAAAATTGCAAATTTAAGGGTTTAAGGGCTGCTCTCGGGTCGATGGTGCCGACAGCGCCCATTCCAGCACTATCGGTGCTAAAGGCCCAAAATTAAATTTTTGATTTTTTTCAAATTTTCAATTTCCTTTCAATCTACTCCAAAATTTTTTTAGTATTTTTGAACACAAATTTTTATCTAACAATAATTCACAAATAAACATTTCACAAACAATCATTTTCATAAACAACAGCAAACTAACTTTTATATAAAAAAATATACTTTTTACAAACACATTTTTCAAATTAAACATTTACACTTATTAAGCAATCTAAGCATAAATCAACTTCAAAATCAAGGCACAACACTAAATGCTGACAAAAAACTATACACATAATAAAAGTTTAGAATTCTAGAACAAAACAAACCAAACAAAATGCAATCCACACAATTACATTAAATACATAAATATTCTTAAACAAATATAGAATCCAAGGTCTTCAATTATTTTGCCTCCTTTTCAGTGCTTTTTCCTCCTCTAATATCTCCCATGGATTGGTAATAAACATATAGGTTGTAGAAGGATCAGTACGAGAATTGATCTGTTGAATTTTCTTTGATCCACCCATTTTATTTAAACATCTGAACTATTCCTGCTTCAAAATTTCCAGTGTGATCAAATTTGTTTTCATTCTCCAATCTAGGTGATCAGAAAGGTAATTAAGATCTCCCACTGCATTCATAATACTCTGAAGTTCCCTTTCAATTTTCTTCAATTTCTTCTCCAAAGCAAGCAAACTTCCAACAGTTGGTGGTATTAATGGAGTTGAAGCATGTGAAGAATGATCTATAATAGAATTTAATGATTCATTTGCATTTTAAACAAAATTATCATCAATAGGGATCATTGGCTCTCACGTTAGTAAAAATTTTCCCAACTTTCATATGGCACTTAGGATTGACTGCAAATCAAAAAAATTGTAGAAGGATGCCCAAGTCCATAAACTGGCCCATTCATAATGATACCCATAACAGATTTAAATATGATTAATCCTATATCAATGGGTTCCATTTGAATGCAGTATTTTAAAATAACACTTTCTCTGGTGACTCTACTAATCTTCATAGTAGAGAGTAATTTTGCAGAAATAAGGAAATGCCACTGCTTCAAAATTGGATTAAGTTATAAAGCAGGGAAACTAATATATCCCTCATCTCGCACTTTCCACATATCACTTTCAGCCATCAAAAAATAATAAACATCTTGCATCAAATCTCGTGTAGGAAAAAAAAGTTGTATAATGAGAGATTAGAACATTTTCTATCATATACAATTCATTAATCCTTGTAGGAGTAAATGGTACAGCCCTAACTCATACAAAGACAAATCCTTTGATAATTCCATGTAAATTTGCATAAAACTTCTTTACTACAGGTACAACAATTGCACCGGTAGTGTAACACAGAACTTCCCATCGCCTTTGTAGAATGACCTTATCAATCGGTGCACTTGGATTGATCAATCCATGATTAACAAAACCTCTCTCCTTGATTAATCTCTTCTTCATAATAACTTTGTCGTATAATCTCTACGCGTCGAAAATATTATACTTTCTTCTATTAAAAACTCCAAACCTTAAAGTTTCTGGAATTGAAGCCATGGAATCCGAAAATAGGAAGTTTCTAGTTGTCCAAGGCAGTTTTTAGGACTTTAAAAACACCTCCCGGTGATTTTTATGGAGCGAAATCTAGCCAAAGTCCTCCAAAACTTGTCTGAACTGTTAAACCGCTCTCGGTGCCGTCGGCGCTCCCAATTGGCACTGCCGGCGCTGAAATCTGTTTTCTTAGGCAGCGTTGGTGGCCAAAATTTGCGACTTTCATTTTCATTCAATTTAATTTCAAAATTTCCTCCAATACCAATATATGAATTAATTTATAATAAATGTAATTGTGTAGGATTATTATCACTTATCAAACAAAGTAGTAATACATAAACATATATGTATGGGTTGCCTGCCATAAAGCTCCAGGTTTAAAGTCGTCAGTCCGACGTACCCTTTGTTTAGTTAGGTTGACTTAACATTAAAACTTCCTTAAATTGAGGTATGTGCCTTTCATAATAGTGTTTCAAACGATGTCCATTAACTTTAAATATCTTTCTAGTGTTAGGATCTTTAATAACAACAATTCCATACTGATAGACTTTAATCTCTTTAAATGGTCCTAACCACTGGATTTTAGTTTTCCTGGAAAAATGCTTAATCTTGTATTATACAATTGAACTTCTTGTCCAGGTTTTAATTTCTTCTTAATAATCTTCCAATCATGTCATATTTTCATTTTCTATTTATAGATTTTTGCATTATCATATGCTTCATTTCATATTTCCTCAAGTTCACTGAGTTGCAATTTTTTTTTTCACCAACATTTTTTAGATTAAAATTAAATTCCTTTAATAGCCCAAAATGCTTTATGCTCCAATTCTACTAGTAAGTGGCATGTTTTTCCAAAAATCAATCTGTGTGGGGACAATCCTATAGGAGTCTTGTAAGCAGTTTTATATGCCCATAATGCAGTATCTAGTCTAGTAAACCAATCCAAATTTATAAGGATTTGTAAGTTTTTTCTAAAATGCATTTAATTTCATGATTTGATATCTCTGCTAGACCGCAAATTTGAGGATGATAAGCAGTAGAGAATCTATGCATAATATCATATTTCCTAATCAATTTTTCAATTCTCTTGTTCCTCAAATGGGATCCTCCATCAATAATAATTAATCTAGACATTCTATATCTTGTAAAAATTTTCTTAATTAAAAATTTAGAAACACTCCTAGTATCACATCTTGGTACAACAATGGCTTAAATCCATTTGGTCATATAATCAACAACAATTAATATATATAAGTTTCCAATTGAAGGCATAAATGATCCCATAAAATCTGATCCAACACATAAAAAATTTCAACTTCCAATGTGTAATTTAGAGGCATTTCATTTCTTCTAGAAATATTTCCTAATCATTGACATCTATCGCATGTTTTAATATATTCATTAGCATGTCTAAAAATAGTAGGCCAATAAAATCCAACTTGCAAAATTTTATGTGCAGATCTATTTGTTCCAAAATGTCCTCCAAATTTAGAATCATGACATCTTTCAATTATCTCTTGAGTTTCTTCATAAGGCACAAATCTTCTAATAATTTGATCTTTACATTGTTTATATAATTATGGGTCTTCCCAAAAATCTTTTTTTGAATCATATATAAATTTCATTTATTGTGGATTTCTTATATTAGATGGTAAAATATCACTTACAATATAATTTACTATATCAACATACCACTGTACATCCATTCCATCCATACTATATAACTGTTCATCAAGGAAATTTTCTACAATTTCATTTGCAAAATTAGTTAATATTTCTATTTCTATTCTAGACAAATGATCAGCTATTTGGTTATTATTTCACTTTCTATCAACTATGGTAAAATCAAACTCTTGCAATAGAAGTATCCATATAATTAATCTTGGTTTAGCATCCTTCTTTTGCATCAAGTATTTAATAGCAGAATGATTTGTATGCACTATGCATTTAGTTCCAATTAAATAAGGTCTAAATTTATCAAAGACATAAACAATAGCTGATAACTCTTTTTAAGAGGTAGTATAATCAATTTGCGCATCATTTAGAGTCTTACTAGCATACTATATAACTTTAAAAAAATTTTCGTGCTTTTGTCCTAATACAGCCTCAATAGCATAATCACTAGCTTTGCACATTATTTGAAATGATTTTTCCCAGTCAGGTGGTACTATTATAGGTGCAGCGACTAATTTTTTATATTAATATATCAAATGCTTTTATGCATTTCTCATCAAAATCAAATTTCATATCTTTTTTCAAAAGTTGGCATAACGAATTAGTTTTTTTCGAAAAATTTTCTATGTAGCGCTTGTAAAAACCAGCATGTCCTAAAAAACTTCTCACCCCTTTAACACTAATAAAATGTGGTAATTTTTCTAGAACTTAGATTTTTGTAGGATCTGCCTCCATGCCATTTTCAGAAAATTTATGTCCAAGTACAATACCTCTTGTAACCATAAATTGACATTTTTTTAATATTAGGTTGATTTTTTCACATACTTTCAGAACTTTTTCTAAATTATTATGACATAACTTAAATGAAGTCTCAAATACAAAAAAATCATCCTTAAAAAAGACCATTCCATGTTCTATAAAATTGCTAAAAATTTACATCATGCATCTTTGAAATGTTGCAGGTGCATTACAAAGTCCAAAAGACATTCTACGAAAAGCAAATGTTCCATATGGGCTTGTAAATGTTGTTTTGTCTTGATCCTCTAGAGCAATTGGAATTTGGTGATAACTGGTAATCCATCTAAAAGCAATAATATTTATTCAAAGCCAATCTATCCAACAGTTGGTCTAGAAAGGGTAAAGGAAAGTGATCTTTTCTTGTGGCCATATTTAATTTTCTCTAATCAATGCAAATTTGCCAACCAGTTACTTATCTTATTGTTATTAATTCATTTTTCTCATTTTCTTCAACATTCACTCCTCCTTTCTTTGAACACAATAAATTTGGCTTACCCAAGCACTATCTGAAATAGGATATATAATTCCAGCATCTAACCATTTTAAGATAACTTTTTTAACAAATTCTTTCATTATTGGGTTCAATCTTCTCTGAGGATCAGCTTTAAGTTCATATTGTTCATCTAATAAAATTTTGTGCATACGAATTGAAGGACTAATTCTTTTAATATCTACTAAAGTTCATCTAAAAACCTTTTTATACTTTTTCAACATTTCTATCAACTTGTGTTCTTGAATTTCAGTCAAATCAGAAGATAAAATAACAGGCAATGTAGATGACTCTCCTAAAAGTACATACTTTAAATGGGCAGATAAAATATTTAATTGAAGTTCAGATGGTTTAATACTTGAAGGGATAAGATTTTTACTATTACTTTCCAATAAGTCTAACATTTCAAATTTGCCATGAATATAATCCAAATCTTCTTCTTTCATTTCATCTTAATTCTAAAAAAATTTTCCTTATTTTTGAATTCATTCTTAAATTGTTCATTACTCAGATAATCAGCTACTTCCATCCTGAAACATTCATTACCTTTTTTTATTGCAAGATATTTCATAGCTTTTGCTATATTAAATTTCACTTATTAATCATTAACTCTGATTATTAATTCTTCTTTTTGCACATCTATTATAGCTCTTTCTGTTGCAAGGAATGGTCTCCCAAAAATAATAGGAATCTCTTTATCTTCCTCCATATGAAATATTATAAAGTCTACAGGGAAAATAAATTGATCCACTTTTACTATTACATCCTCTATAACTCCTTTTGTAAATTGTTTATCCTTATTTTTCTATTTCTGTCTTTAAGGAAATAGAGGTAATGGTTTTTCTAAAGGAACCTATGTTTATTCATTTTCATGTTGATCATTTTTCATTTCTTCCTTCTCTTCATCAACTTCAGTTTCTCTTTGGATCCCTATTTCAACTTATTTTGCGCTTTGTAATTGAATAGCTTTAATTTGCTTTTTATTTTGATCTTTTGGATTAACTTCAACAATACTTGGAAGAATTCCAGAAGGTCTGTACTAAGTGCAGTAGCAATATTTCCTAACTGATTTTCAATATTTCTAATAGCATCCCCTTGATTCTGTATTTGATTTACCATTTTCAACATCACTTCTTCCATCGTCAACTTCTTTTCCTTAACTTATGGGTTAGGGTTGGAGTTTAATCCCGGAGGATAATAGGGTCAATAATTAGGATTTCCTTGATTATTCAGATTTTCAGATGGATTCACCAAGTTCTTATAATTATTCCAACTAAAATTAGGCTGATTTTTTTCATCCAAGGTTAAAATAGTTAGAATAGGGATTGCTATTTTGATTATTTATAGTGTTTAAATTTTCATAAGATGATTGAGTATCAATAATCTATCCTAGTGTATTTTTCTCTAATACTGGGGGTTTTTGAGAATAGTTCGCTACCATTTGATCAAGCTTCTTAGAAATAACAGCAATTTGTGATGCCGAAATAGACATTGCATCCGAATCATCAAGGGTAGGAATATTACTGATAATATCCTTTTTGCACAAAAGATGATTGAAGATTTGGACAAGAAGTGCAGTGGGGAAAGATGGTCCTTGAATTGGACATTAAGAATGCTTTTGATACTATTAGCTAGGACTTTATCATTAATATTTTTTAGGCTTAAGGCTTTTAATAGGATTTATGCTCTCTCATTAAAAGGTGGCTCTCTAATAAGCTATAGCGTGCTTGTTAATGGTAAAGCTCATGGTTTCTTTTCTGCTAACAATGGCATCAAACAAGGAGACCACCCTTTCTCCCACAATTTTTATTATTGTTTTTTATTACCTTTCTAGGCTTATTAATAACCTGCAATATGAGCATTCTTATAGTCAATTCTATCATAAATCAAAAATTATGGTGGGTCACCCTGCTTATGCTGATGATGTTATATTTTTTTAAATGCTAGCAAATGTGATATCAATACTACCATGTCTTTGTTAAAAGATTTCCAAAACATTTTGGGTATGATGTGCAACTTGGCTAACTGCTCCGTGTATTTTGGCAAAAGTACTCGCTCTAACACTCATGCTTGGGCTTCCAATTTCACTGGTTGTAAAATCTATAAGCTTCCTATAAGGTATCTTGGGGTCAACATTCTTAGAGGCAGAACTAAGCAAACTCAGATGGATGAGGTGATTGATAAAGTTAAACTAAAGATCAATGGCTAGAAAAACATTTTTCTTTCTGATAGGGGTAGGCTCACTTTGTTGAAAAGTGTCCTATGTACACATTCTTTCTGTACTATGCAAGTCCTCAAAACTAAGAAAAGCACTCAAGAGAATCTTGAAACTATCTTTAACAAGTTTCTTTAAAAGGGCTCAAGATCTTCTAAGAGTTGGACTAATTGGCAGTATAATTGCAAGCCTCTATGTGCCGGTGGGATTGTGTTTAAAACTCTACAACACACTATTAATATTAACATGTGTAAGCTTTGGTTCAAATTTTGATTGGTGGAGTCTTTATGGGCTAAGTTTATGCTTCATAAGTATTGTGAAAATTTACATCCCTCTATGGTTAACTGGAGAGTGGGGGATTCTAATCTTTGGAAGGCCAATATTGTTGCACGTGAAGTTGAGTCTCATTTGATGTTTTTGGATGTTGGGGATGACAATATTTCTTTCTGGAAGGATTATTGGGGCTATTTGATGTATTCTACATTGCCATCCTTGGGTTATGATGCTAATTTGCTTGTCTCTGATTGTTGGATTGAAGGTGTTCGGAATTACCAATGCTGAATTCTCTAGTTGGTGAATTAGCTGTTGCCATTGCCACGATTCCTATTCATGCTCATGATATGGATGTTCCTCTATGGAAGCATCATACTACAATTTCTGTTACTAAACTGCTTTACTCAAAACTACACTCTTTTAATCTTTTGAAATGACATGTTTATACTTGGCATAATAAATTTCCCCTTCTATATCCTTTTTCTTTTAGAGAAATTTTCATAATCTGCTTCCTCATGATGATATACTTAAACTAAAAGGGAAGAAATTTGCCTCTTATTTTTATAATTGTAAAAAGGATGTTGAATCATTTAATCACTTGTTTTTTAATTGTCCTTTTACTAAAGAGGGTTGACAACTTTTTGGGTGCTACTTTGGTATTATCTGTCCCTCAAATTTGACACTTAAATCTGCTATTGAGATTTGGAAGGATTTAGATCCTTCCTTCAATAAGCACTTTTATTTTTTTGTTATTGTCTTATGGTTCATCTTGATTGCTAGGAATAGTAAAAAATATGAAACATCTTGTCACACTCTTTCCACCATATCTATTTTAGCTGTGGCTTATTTTAAAAGGCTTGGAAGTCTTCCAATGATCAGGCGTCCTCTCCTACCATGGGTAGGGGTAGGAAAAAAGTTTTGACTAAATAGGCACCACCCCCATGGCTGGTTTAAAGTTAATAATGATGGGAGTTAGTCCAATGCCTATATGGGTATGAGAGGGCTGATTAGAGATGATTATGGTAAGTGCATTGCTTATTTTGCTTCCCCTTGTATTGTTAATTCTTCTCTGGAGGTAGAATCTAATGCAGTGCTTGCTATAATTCAAACTATCGCCTATCTAAAATTAAATGGCATTGTGCTTGAAACTGGATCTGAAACACTGTTTAACATTCTTTCGGCTAAGCTAAACCTCCTTAGTATATCATATCATTGTTGAGAAGGATTTGGAATTTCATAGATAGGAAACACCTAAATATACTTTATTCATTTACTAATAGAGAGGGGAACCAATTTACGGATTGGTTGGCTAAATGGAGATTGCAAAGTGTTATTGTTGGCCCAAGTAGTTTTTGTTGGATACTGGGATAAATTTTGTTATGCTCACCTTGGTTTACTCTTTTGGATCGGTTAATTATACTACAATAGTCACTTATAATACTGGTGTTCTTAACTATTACTTCTTTGAGATTTCTATTTTTGATATAGCCCATCACTGCCTGGATTTCTCCTCTGTTGGATTGATATTTTGGTTCACTTTTTGTTTGCTGAAAATTTATTTTAGTGGAGCTGATTTGGAAACCTTTGATTTCATTTTGGCTTATTGGAAGGATTCTGGAAGGCTGTTTTGGTCCAGTTTTGTTTGCTGGACACTACTCTGAACTGGGTTTTACCTGGCTGGGATTTGTCATTGGATCCATATATTACTGGTGTAGCTATCATTAATATATTTACTGGTCTTATTTGTTGCTGCTATAGGATCTTTGCCTCTATTTTTGGATCTTCCTACCTCATATTGCTCTCTCATGTTTGGATGGTTGTTACACAGTTTTTTTGGCCTAGTTTGTTTTTGCAGTACAATGTTATGCATTTAGCTGGTTGGGTGTTATACCTTCATAATACTGACAGCGCTTGGCATTACTTGATGCCAATGTGGGCTTCAACTATATGGACACACTAACCATCTTGTGTACATGTTTTCTCTAGGTTATGGGAGACTAATCTCTGCTGTCACAAGATACTTTTAATGACTATATCCATTGCTTTCAATGTTTATGTTGTGTTAATAGGTTTGACAAGTATTGTATGTTGCAACCTCACTATGTCTTGGAAGAGAAATTCATTACTGTTTGCAGAATTGGTCAGAGCTTGTTGCTGCTCTCACTGGACATAGCACTCTTAAATTTGTTTTTCTCTCCTCTACTACAGTTAACATGGGTTTTGGTATACATGTAATTTATACTTTTTTCCTTTAGTATACAATTTGTGGGTTTACATGTATTTTTTAATTTTTTTTGCATGGAGTTATACTGTAGAAAGTGGAACCCCTAGGATCATGATGTACTTTATTTTGGTTTTAGTCAGGGATACACTATCCCTCCCTAATCTTGTAACCCTTTTCATTATTAATATGTAAGGAGCCATGAGTTTCTCTTTTAATTTAATATATATATATATAGCTGGGAGAGGCCTCCTAACCCTTTCTTTAAAATCAACACTGATGGAAGCTACACAAACAAGAGAGCTGGTATTGGGGGGATTTTTAGAGATCACACAGGGCATACTTTGCTCTTCTATAAGGCCCCATATATTGCTAAAGATGCTTTAGACACTGAAGCTGTTGCTCTTTATTGGGCCTTAAAATTTGCTAAAGAAAACAAGTGGAAGTGGATTTTTGCTGAAGTGGACTCCTCCCATCTGGTGGAGCTGCTGACTGTTAAGATATCTTCCCCTTGGCACATAAACCAGTGGATTCACAAGATTATGAAGCTTAGCTTTGAAATTAAGATTCAGTTCTCTTTTGTGTACAGGGAAGCAAACAGGCCTGCTAACCTCCTGGCTCTGGAGGGTGCAAATTCAAATCATGTTGAGGCCTCCACAACCCTCTCCCCCTCGCCCACCTCCATCTGTTAACTCTGAGGGACAAACTTCAAATTCCTTACCCAAGACTGCAAAAATGAATGCTAGGATCTTTTTTTGTGGCCATGAGATGTGCTGGTTTTCCTTTGAGGATGAGCTCCTTGTTTCATTTTTGTTCAGTTTGTTTGGGGGATACATGTAATTTAAGTATACTTAAGTTTGTTCTGTTGGAGAGGGCCCCTCCTTAGGCTGTTTATTTAAGAGACCCCTTCTAGCCAGCCAATTGGAGGGTCTATTTCCTTCTCTGTGGATGTGAGAGAACTTGATAGAGTAACTCTTAAGCAATTGATGAATTCCAGAAATCCAGCTGATTAAATTTCATGTGGTATCATAAGAACCATTGATAATTTTAATAAGCTGCAAGGAGTCAGATTCAACCCATAGCTGGTTGAAATGGCAAGATCTAGCTAAATTGATGGCCCAAAAGACAGCTTGACATTCTGCTTCAAGGGAGTCTAGAGCTTTAACAGGATATTGAAAAAATAAGATGCATCTCCCCTCATGATTCCTGAAGACACCACCAATACCAGCACACTGAGACTTATAGCTACCATCAGTGTTAATCCAAGCTTTGGGAGAGTCCAGCAAGTTTTCAAGACTTTGGCAGTGGGAGGATTGAGAGATGGGCTCAGCTCCAACACAGCTTCAAACTTTTTATATTTAATCAATTTTTGTATAAAAACAATACAATTTAGACCTGCCTTCATTGGATCTAGATGGGAATTATCATGCTTTAACTGATTTCTAGCCATCCAAACAAACCAAGCCACAATGTTGGGAATGTGTTGAAAATTAAATCCCCTCCAATCATGCCAACAATTATAAAAAATCTCCCATGTTAGATTCATAGTTGGGGTCTTGAGCTTACCATTCACAAAAGACCAAACATCATGTACCCATGGAAAGGCAAAGAAAAGGTGGGTAATAGTTTCCTCATGGGACAGGCAGAAAATACATCTAGAGGGACCCCTCAGACCCTTCAATTTCAATATATCATCAGTGGGAATCAATTTTAAGAATAGTCTCCAAATGAAGAAAGACATGGAGGGAGTGAGGAATTTATTCCAGATTGTATGGCCCCAATGCACAACCAGTTGGGGAGGCTGAGAGGAGATTAAGTTCTTTTTTATAGCAATTCTGTCTTTTACTCTAGGGTTTACAGATTGTTTCAGAATATTGGAGATTTGAGTAGGGCTGTAGGAAGGAAGAATTGGAGTAAGATTCCACTTATCATGTTCCCAGATGTCCTTCACAAGCAATGGAGAGGCTGGAACATTATGATCATGAAGAAGGCAGCCTTCCAAAGACCAATTATCCCACCAGATGTTTACCAAGCCCTCACCAATCTCCCAGACATACATTTGTTCAGCTTCCTTCCTAATCTGTAACATCCTTTTCCAGATGGGGAAATCCCCTAAGCTCATAGAGAGTTGGGTGTGGTGTTGATGCTTGCAATATTTTCCCCAAAAGAATTCAGCCCAAAGGGAGGACTGAAAACTAAATTTGAACCAGAGTTTGCAGAATTTAGTGTGCATAATTTGGGAAAGGACTTGAAGCCTAACCCACCCTCCTCAAAGGGTTTACACACCTTAGCCCATTTTGTCCAGTGTTTTTGCTTCCTTTGACCAGCCCATAGAAATCCATTGAAGATCCCTTCTAATAATATCTGAGAAGACTTTTTCAAGATGTTCATTTGTAGTTGATAAGATGGAATAGCAGATAGAACACTTTTCAGAGTGTTATCCTACCCCCATTGGATAAAAAAGAATTCTCTCATGCTTGTAATTTGCTTTGAACCTTATCTATTATGTGATCAAATTGAATGTTTTTAGTTCTTCCTTTGATAAGAGTGCCCCCAGATATTTTACAGGAAGGTGACTGTTTGTGAAGCCAGTAAAATCAGAAACCCAGGTCTTTAAATAACTTTTGCATTGTTTACTGAACACGGAGATGCACTTCTGTTTATTTAATTTCATACCAAAAGCATCCTGAAAGATCTCCAGATTCTGCATGAATAATTAAACAGCAGCTTTGGAAGCTTTTGAAAAAATAATGATGTCATCAGCAAAAGCCAAGTGATTGATTAAGGTGGAAGATCTGTGGCTATAAAGGGAGTGGGGTTCCCTGGTTGCCAACTCATTTAATCTTCTGGATAAGTAGTCAAAAACTAAGATAAAAATGGTAGGGGAAAGGGGGTCACTTTGTTTTATACCTCTAGAAGCACTGAAAAAACCATGGGAGGATCCATTGATGAAGATAGAATGGAAATTATTAGTCAGCCATCTGTTGATTAGAGAGACAAAAGTGGGGGGAAACCTCTAGCAATAAGAACCTGTTCAATGAACTTCCAACTGATAGTGTCATAAGCCCTTTTAATATCCAATTTGAGAATTAAGTTGCCTACTCTAGTGATTTTGTCTAAGTCCAATACCAACTCTTGGGCCAAAAGCGCATTATCAACAATACTTCCATCCTTGATGAAGGCTGACTGATTCCTGCAGATGAGCTGATTTAGGTGAGGTTGTAATCTTTGAGCCAATACTTTGCTGATTATCTTAGATATAATAGAAGTGAGACTAATGGGTCTGAAATCTTCCCATTTGTAAGGAGTTTTGTCCTTGGGATCCAAATTAATAGTAGATGAGGAAAAATATTTAGGGAGATCAGCCCCTCTGAAAAAGCTTTGGACAGTAGCAATGACCTCATTCTTCACAATAAGCCAGGCCTTTTTATAAAAATCATCAGTGAAGCCATCAGGACCAGCAACTTTAGTGCTGCTAATGGAGTTTAGAGCTTCCCAAATTTCCTTTTCATCAGGAATATTAGTGAGAGATAGGCTTTTAGTAAATTCCCTTTCCTTATCAAACAATGTATCTTTAATGGCTGGGTGAGAGGATGGAGTTTGTCTAAACATATTTTGAAATTAATGTATAGCATCTTTAGCTATTCCATCTGTATTGGAAATCCAGTGACCCTCCTGAGAAAGGATTTTGTGAATTGATGCAAGCATGATAATATTTAGAGTTCCTATCTCCCTCACAAAACTTAATTTTGTTTGCCTTTTGAGCATAGAAAGCTTCTTGCATGTTGATTTGATCCAGCAGATGTTCATTAGCAAACTGAAGGTCCATTTCAGACCGTATGCCAGAGGATAAGAGCTGTTCTAATTTTAAAACATTTTCTTCAGCTTCAAGGACTTTTTTATCAATGTTCCCCACCACCTCCCAGTTCTAATTTGAGAGATGTTTACTGACTTTTTTATGTAAAAGCCAAAGCTTGATATCAGGGATGTGATGGTGAACATCAGTCCAGGCCATTGAGACTTGATTGAGAAAATCCCCATGCATGAACCACATATTAAGATATCTGAATTTGGCTTTAGTTTTAGAAGAGGAGGAATATATTTGAATAAGTAAGGGTCTATGATCAGACCCACTCATAGCCAAGTGTTGGACAGAAGTATGTAGGAAATCTCTAAACCAAATATCATTCACCAAAACTCTATCAAGCCTCTCCCAAATCTTCCCCCTTCTCCAAGTAAACTTAGGGCCTATAAACCCCAAATCAAAAAGACCAGCAAGCTGAATGTTGTTATTGAATGTGTTCATTTGATTGATATCAGAAGATCTCCCACCCTGCTTCTCACTAGGTGAAGAGAGGCAGTTGAAGTCACCCCCACTAACCAGAAATCCCTTATAGAAGTACTGAACTCTTGTAACTATTGCCAAAGTTCAAATCTAGCAGTTGTTGTACAGCCAGCATATATGAAATTAGCAAATCCATGATATTAACTGAAGTTAAGCTTCAAATGGATAAATTGGTCTCCCTCTTTAAGGACAGTGCAATGAATTTCCTTTCTGCGAAGAAGCCATATTTTACTGTTAGTGTTAATAAAAAGCTGAAATCCAGGGAACTTCCTCACAATTCTGTTAACATTTTTAGTAGTCATTGGTTCAAGTAAAGGAATGATCCAAGGTTTATACATCCTATTGAGAGCTAGAATTCTATTAAGGGATTTAGGATGTGCTGATCCCCTAACATTACAACATAATAGATTCATTAACCAATAGAGGAGGATTTTCCTCTTCTCCTAGTATTAATAGTACCGAAAGAAAGAGGGGGGCATCCTCCAAAGAAGATGAAGAGGGGAGTAGATTCTTTAATTCCAAAGGTATTTTCTTCTTTTTTGTTTTCTGGACTTGCCAACCATCTTCAAGATTTTCAGCTAATTGCAAAATCAAAGGGTCTTCCTCTGGTAACTCAATAGCTGTTATCCTTGATCAGCAGAGAGTGTAGGATTTTCAGTACAATGGGTTTGTTCAATTTGAGTAGAATGTGGCAGGAGGTGAAGTTTCTCAGTTAATGGTTCATGATTAGTTTGCGGATTTGGTACCACACCCTCTTTTACCATATCTTGGGGTTGCTCTAGTTCAGTGTCTTCATGGGACCTTGTCCCTGACAACTCAAAAATATTAACAACACAGTCAGCAGCAGTTGGCAACTTAGTGTCATGTGGTTCTAATTCTTCAGAATGAGGTCTGGGAATCTTCATTCTGAAGTTGGGATGAAGTCTAAAGCATTTCTCATCAGTGTGGTCAAACATATTGCATTGATGGCAATAGTAAGGTCTTTGTTCAGCTATGATTTTTTGCCAATATCCACTATGCTTAGTGCTTAACCAAATTTCCTCCACAGCTGGTAGAGTGATGTTTCTTTCAACTAAAATTCATGCTACAGAAGGTCTAGATAAGTTGAAAGTGGGGGAATCCAATTTCAAAGGTCTTCCCAAAGCTTTGTCAATGTTGAAGAGGACTTTGTGGTTGAAAAAGTGTAGTTTAAGTCCAGGTAACTTAAACCAAATGGGGACACTGGGAAGTTCTTTGTTGGGATCAAAATCAGGAGTCCACTTTAAAAGTTTCATTGAGATTCCTTCAATCAAGATAGATTGTTTAGAGAAAATTCTAGCATAGTCTTCCTCCCTTGAGAGATTAATAAGTATGTGCCTACCATCAAGTAGGCCTACTTTCCAGGCCCCTTTGAATTTCAGTCCATCAAAATATCTTCTCACAGATTCTATCTTAGGGTGGCCAAGTTGAAACTTACCAATTAAGGTGAATTTTTTGACATTCAGTAAGACCATTTAGGTCCTCTTCAGTAAAGTAGATAGCCAATTTCCCACTTTTCTTGCATATAGGTTTGAAAAGAGGGTCATTACCCTCATGATATGCTTGAGAAAAAACCAAATCATCAGGATTCTGAACATTCTCATGACCTTTCCTAACAATGTCAGCAAAAGTAGCCTTGGCCCACTGAATATTGGTGGCAATATCAATTGGATTTGGTTTAGACATCACTGAAACAGCCTTATCAGAGATAGAGCTGACCCAGAGTTGTTAACTGCCAGTGAAAAAGACCAACCACACAGTAGGTAGAAGACCCCAAGCAACCAGCCAAAAAAAATAACAAGAAATAGTGAGGCTAAGCAATGGAACAGTAAAAGAGCCTTATCAGAGATAGAGTTGACCCTGAGTTGTCAACTGTTAGAGAAAACCAAAAGCAAAACCAACCCCACAGTAGGTAGAAGACAAACAAAATAGCAAAACAATGGGGCTAATCAATGGAACAACAAAATTTGAAAAAGTCAAAAATCGGGAACATGTAAAAGCTTAGAGTAAAGTAGAACTTGTAAGATCTAGTGATGAGAAGAGAAAAAACTAGTTGAAAGTAATGGGATAGCAAAGATTAGGCCATCTACAGTAGCATTTTGGGCCATTCTGCCGAAACCCTAACAGAGCAAGAGATGAACCAGCTGATTCACATATCTATATATATATTCTTTTATATATATATATAGCTTTTGTTTGCATTTCTTTGCCTCTTGTAAAGGTTTTTTTAATGGATTGGTCACCCTCTTTAGGTGTGAGTCATTTTGTATTTTAGGATTTAGACAGGGGTCCTTTTCCAATTTAGTTTTTATGTACTGTTTTTAATTATAAACATGCAGGGAGCCGTATAATGCTCCTTTCAACAATATATATATAATGGAAGGAGCAGGGCTCCAACAATATTAAAGAAAGAAAAAACAAAAGAGTACAAAGAAAAACAAGTGACCTTTTATAAGAAGCAGGGTGAACCCTTGAAAAAAGAACCTATGAAGGCTTTGCTCTAATGTATGGTAATGGGTTTAAATCCCCTTCTAAAAGTAAATGAAAATAAGGATTAAAGGCCTTGCTGATAAGAGGTTTGTCACCATGGAGTCCCATTCGAGAAAGCCAATTAGCAGGTCTATTCCCTTCTCTTTGGATATGGGAGAAAAAAAGCTGAAAATCATTCCTCCTATGCAGAATTTCCTTAATTAAATATATCAGGTGCCATGGTATTTCAGTTGTTCCATTCATGATATTCACTAATGTAATAGAATCAGATTCCACCCAAAGTTGATGAATATCAATTCTATTGGCAAGGAAGAGGGCCCAATATAAAGCCAAAGTTTCAGCTTCTAAGGGGTCTTTGGCAACAATGGGAGACTAGAAATAGAGCGAAAAAACCCTTCTATAATCCCTAAATATGCCCCCATACCAGCTTGGAGATGAAGAAAACTACCATCAATATTAATTTTCACCCATTCGATCTGAGGGGGTAACCACTTTACCAGTATAGGCTTAATAGGCTTTGGGTTATTCAGAATATCATGAAAGAAGATCTGAGGGAAACTCTTTAGCTTATGAATTTTTTGTATATAAGCAATAAACTGATTAACCACATTCTTAACCCCAACTTCATCCTCCTCAAATTTCATTTTGTTCCTGGCCATCCAAACAAACCAAGCCACAATGGAAGGAACCACAAAACGTTTTCTATCCAGCAAGTCATGCCAGCACTCATAAAAATTTCCTAAAGACAGGTTCAAGACTGATAACAAAGCTTGACTTAAGAAACTTTCTCAGATTAGTTGCACAGTGGAGCATTAGAAAAATAGGTGATTTATAGATTCCTTCTCCTATTTTTCAATTTAGAATATCATCAGTAGGGAGGATTTTATGGAAGAGTCTCCAGCAGAAAAAAGACATATATGGAGGTACAAATTTACTCCATATTCTAGTACCCCACTCCACTTCCATTTGAGGGAAACAAAATTCACCAATGAAGGCTGATATAGACTGTGAATGAAGATTTTTAACCACCACTCTATATTTTTTTGAGGAGTCAATGGATATTTGTTGAATTGTAGTTATTTGAGATGGTTCACAAACTTTATGTGGAGCCTCAAGATACTACCCCCCGTTCACCCAAAAGTCTGCCACCTGAGTAGAAATATCAGATAGTTGTGAGGTTTCAAAGCCAAAACTCCCATCCAATATCCAATTGTCCAACCAGAAATTAACTTTCCTCATCCTCACTTTCCAAAAGAAAAGCAATTCAGCCTCATCCCTGATTTTTAGCATCTTAGCCTGTTGACCTCACTTTTGATTGAAGTCTAGTTTTCGCTTTAGTAGCCTAGGGTCTAGCCATAGGACTTTCCTATTGACTATTCTTAGAAAACTAGAATAGCCACCCTCACCATTAGGAATTCCAAACTCTTGTCTACTCAACTTGAAGTTCCACATGTTGGTCTCAACCTCTAAATACTTAGTAGGTGGGGTCACTATGGGGGAAACTCAAGATGAGTCACCCTTAGGACTGTTGGACCTTAAGGTTGACCCTGGGTGTTGGTCTCGATCTAATTCACTCACTACACTCATTTACACTCACAATCACTCACAACCCTAAACTCAAATTCTTAGCCTAGATCTTTGGATTTTTTTGGGATACTTATGTAGATGGTCCCCTAAATCTACCAGTCCTAAGGCTATGGCTTGGCTAAGACCACTATGTAGAGGACTCAAAATGAGTTTTCCATTAGTCCATGGCTTGTTGATGACAGTTGGTACCTAAAAACTACAAAAATACCCATCTTGGCCTTTTACCCCTAAAACACCCCCAAATTACCAAAATACCCCTCTTGGGCCCAAAATCCCAAAAAATCCAAAGAATTCTCAGAAAATCCCAATAAATCCCAAATATTTCCAATTTCATTTCTCTCAACTACCACATGACCCAATTTATCCAATTTGATCATTTTTAACCAAAATCCCCAAATTTTTCCTTGAAAGACCCAAATTTCCCCAAATTCAACCCAAATGTCCATGAATTTGATCTGAATTGGCTCCAATTACAATACAAAACTCAAATTCACTTTTGATATGACCAAACTAAACCAAATTCAAGCCTGATTGGCCGATGATTTGAGCGCAATTTTTATTTGGGTCAAAACCCAAATTTTCACCATATGACCTAATCTCACCAAATTAAACCCATAGCCTAGTCAATTGGGCTCAATTAAGGTTGCAAAATTTTTATAACATTCCTATACATTAAAATAAATCATCAATTGGCCTTGGTGAAGTTCAAATCCATTTGATTTTGGCCTAAATCCAAAATTCCTAAATTTAGCCCCAAATTGGCTGAATCCCCAAATTTCTCCCAATTAATTGCCTTAACCCCCAAATTGGCATCCAATTCAAGTTGAAAATTGTTCATGAGGTCCCTATTGACCATTCACAAGAATAAATTTGTNAAAATACCCATCTTGGCCTTTTACCCCTAAAACACCCCCATATTACCAAAATACCCCTCCATAGCTCAAAATTCCAAAAATTCCAAAAATTCACAGAAAAATCCCAATAAATCCTAAATATTTCCAATTTCATTTCTCTCAACTATCACATGACCCAATTTTGCTAATTTGACCATCTTTAACCAAAACACCCAAATTTGCCTTTAAGGGCCCAAATTCCCCAAATACCATTCAAATGTTCATCAATTTGATCTCAATTGACTTCAATTCAAATCCTAAACTCAAATTCAATTTTGATATGATCAAATTAAATCAAATCCAAGCTCAATTGGTCCATGATTTGAAACCAATTTTAATTTTGGTCAAAACTCCAATTTTGACCATATGACCCAATCTCACCAAATTGAACTCATAGTCCACTCAATTGGCCCCAATTAATGTTGAAAAATCTTTATAACATTTCTATACATCAAAATAAACCATCAATTAACCTTTGTAAAGCCTCAAATCCATTTGATTTTGGCCTAAACCCAAAATTCCCAAATTTAGCCCAAAATTGGCTAAGTCCCCAAATTCCACCCAATTGATTGCCTTAACCTTCAAATTGGCATCCAATTCATGTTTAAAACTCTTCCTGAGGTCTCTATTGACCATTAATAACAATGAATTTGGACTTAGCACAAGGCTAACCCAATCTAGACTCAAGCTTAGCCCAACATGACCAAATTGATTAAAGTTCAAAATTCCCTCAAATTGACCCATCAATTGGACTCAAAACCATTTCCATCCTTCACCAAAGTTGTTCCTTATGATCATTTACACCAAAGGCAACAATTATTTGGGTCAATTGACATGGATAACCTAGCCCAAACCCAAATTTTGGTCATTTGCACCCACTTGGACCCATGCACTAAATGTGACCTAACCACCCTAAAGCTACCAAATTAACTCCACCACAGCCATTAGTTGGACTTAGTGACCAGTCCAAACACTATAAAATCACCTAAAACAAGCCATGGACCAGAGGTCCCAAAATTAAGGGATATTATTTCCAAAAATGCATGTGCTTAAGATATCTTTGCCAAATCAAAGCACATTTGCATTAAATTGTTGTGATGTATTCCTCTGTGTTCCTTGAGCTCCTAGCCACCTCCCACTGGCCACCCGACCAGCCTAGTGGCCGAAAAAGCCCAAAACCGAGAGCCACCCCCATAGCACCTCACCTNATTGATTAAAATCAAAATTCCCTAAAATTGACCCTTCAATTGAGCTCAAAACCACTTCCATTCTTCACCAAAGTTGTTCCTATAGCAAATGTAACATTTACTTGGGCCAATTGATAGGTCTAACCTAGCCCAAACCAAAGTTTTGGTCATTTGCACCCACTTGGACCCATGCACTAAATGTGACCTAACCACCATAAAGTCATCAAATTAACTCTATCATAGCCCGTAGTTGGACTTAGTGACCAGTCCAAACACCATGAAACCACCTAAATCAAGCCATGGAACAAAAGTTCCCCAAATCAAGGGATATTATTTCCAATAATGCATGTGCTTAAGATATCCTTACCAAAATTAGGTATTATTGCACTAAATTGATGTGACATATTCTCCTGGGTTCGCCGAACTCCTAGCCACCTCCCCCTAGCCGGCCGACCAACCTAGTGGCCAGAAAAGCTTAAGACTGAGAACCACCCCCATAGAGCTTCACTCAAATCAAATCTAGATGCCAGCTCATCCAAATCAAACTATGGAGCTCATCTGCCCTCCACATAAGCACCACATTACACCTCCTAATTGGCCATGACAGCCACCATAACAGCATTTTTATG
Source organism: Phalaenopsis hybrid cultivar (assembly GCA_002079205.1). Classification (NCBI taxonomy): domain Eukaryota; kingdom Viridiplantae; phylum Streptophyta; class Magnoliopsida; order Asparagales; family Orchidaceae; genus Phalaenopsis; species Phalaenopsis hybrid cultivar. Next base: position 51,960 of record JXCR01144223.1, on the reverse strand, counting down.
AAAGGCCGCCGCCATGGCCGTTAAACTAAGTGCTAAAATTTTTGTAGTGAGACCTCTCCAAACTTCACACAGAGCTTCTTTAAGATCTTTTTAGGGCATTCCAACCATTTTTGCTAACCAATTCCCATTATCAAAGCTCACTTTTGAGCTTGGAACCTTGCCGAAATGCAGGATAGAACCCAATACACCTCCACAGTCCACCCAAACTCAAATTAACTCTACCCACACCTTCACAATAGTGAAATAAGCCAAAGCGCCATAAAATCCCCCTACCACAGAGCCTCTACCATAGCTCTAGACCAACACCCAAATCCGGTTGTGATCAAATTCATAGCTAGGCCTTAAACCAAGATCAGGGACTCAATCCCTAGCCTCATTGGATCATAACAAAGGTGCCAAGACCCTCTGATTAAAGCTTCACTTCTTAAAGCAAAGGTATAAAACCTCACCTCATCCTGAGCCTATTTTGATTTTCCATTAACTTAGAGTTAATTTGATTGCTTGATTACCGTATGGATGTGCTCGTCTAACTTAGACGAGTCCATAGGATCAAACCCGATGTGATTTTATTGAGTCTAGGCTGAGATCTTAGAGGTTTAGTGTGGATGGTCACAGGATCATTCTATCGGGGATGATGACGGAGAGTCGTTTGATCAAGTGTGTATCAAATGTACGGAGGAGATCTAGCCAGACGACGCTTCGGGACATAAACAGCAAGCCGAGTCAGCGCGGTGGTGGATGACAGTGTCAAATGGAAGCGTGCCACGTGAAGCTTCAGAGCCATCGTAGATTGAGGTGGCACGCATAGTTTAAAGAGAAAACTAGGGCTTTTTCTATTTATTTAAACACCCCTAACTTAGAAAATCTATAACTTTGTGTTGAAAAATCACGAAATACCCTCTTGCTCAGTGAATAGATGAAAATAATGTGAAATAAATTTTGAGTACATTTGATGCATAAAATATTTTTAATTAATCAAACACTTTTTGGGATCATTTAATTCTTCATACATATTGATACATCACCTTGGCTTAAAATTTTGGCATGTTGTAGCCTCTATCAAGGGAAAAATCCTCTAATTTTTCCAAAGTGAGAGGAGGTTTCTATACAAAGATCCATATTTTTCAAGTTCTAGCAAATTATTTCCTTAAAATAATCATGGAAATTAGCATATTAATTATTAAATTCTAAGAAAATTTTGGATGGTCCACCATGACCAGAGAAGCTTTTAGAAATAATTTCATGGGTCAAGTCATTTAGTAAGCACTTAAATTTTACAAACACTAAATCACTAACATAAATAAAATTGGAAAATATAAACATTTAAATGACTTTATTTTTTATCTCCACTGTGGTTTATGATCCAAAGAACTTACTATAAAAAGTTCAAAATATTTTGAGTTCATTTGATAACTTAAGTTGATTTTTAAAAATAAATACCACTTTTGACACTTAAATGTTTTTAAAAAAATCAAAATAAAACTCAAAAAATTATGAAACTTAGTTTTTTGAGTTCTCAGTGATCAGGGGCATTTTATAGAAATAAAATAATATTTAGAATAAAAACTTGATTTTTAACCTATTTTATATATTTAAAATAATTAAAAATTCATAAAAAAAAAAACATAAAAATAACAAAATTCATGGAAATGTTCTAAATTATTTCTTAATCACTTAGAAATAATCAGAATATTTTTCTTGATTTTCTAAATAAATATATTGAATTTCAAAGCATAAAAATAATTTTTAAAGGCTAAAAATGAGTTTTCACTAAAATAATTCCAATAAATCAAAGAAAAAATAGAAAAATATGAAATTTTCTCTTCTAGGTTCTCTAACCTCAGAGAGATTTTTCAAAGACACAAAACTTAATTTTAATTATTTAAAATATTTTATTTTTATTAAATAATTAAGAAATTGAAATAATTCTCATAAATCACAAAGAATTCAAAAAATCATGAAACTTTGTCGAAAGACTTCCAAGGTCTAAGTCTACCTCCAGTAAAAATTTCAAATTATTAGAATTTACCTTAGTCAAGTTAAGAATTTTCTTTGAAAAATTTTATTTTTGCATGAAAATAATTATATAAAATAAATTAAATTCTGAAAAATAAAATTTTCTCCTCTGTTGTCTTAATTTACCTATGAATGAGGTAGCCTAAAAATTTCAAAGTCATTTGAATTGAATTGACAAATTATGAAGTGTTAGAGCCTTAGGGGCAAATGTGTAATTTTGGAAATTTAGCCTTAATCGACATTTAGGCTTAATTTAAGGAGGGAAATGGGTAACCTCTGATCTTAATCAATTTATTTGATGCTTAAAACACAAGCGGTTAATTGGTAGAAACCAAGCTCACTTACCTCATTCAAAGGATAAGTTAACAAATTTTTAAAATTTGGAAGTTTATTAAAATTAAATGATCTTGTACTTAGGGATATGATTTTTAAACTCAATAATTAATCAAGTTAGTACCCCTATATTGATTTTCAAATAAAATCCAAATCATGAATCATGACCACTTAAAGCTTAACCTTTTCAAAGCTAATTAAGACACTCACCTAGGTCTTCAGAGCTTAGTGGTGACTAAGCCAAATCAAAATTGACTAAATCAGGATTAGAGAAATAAACATAACATAATCAAACATCCTTGAAGCACCACTAAGCCTAATTAAAAAGAATTGGCTAAGTGTTCAGGTTACACCAACTTGCCCTTTATGGAAAATCACTCACATAATTATCAAATTAAATTATAAATGATAATTACCCCTTTCTTAGAGATAATTAAGGCATCAATGTTCATTGAGCATTTGAAGTATTTAGTAACATAATAGGTTTAGATGAACTCAAGGCTTTTCACCAGTTGGTGAGAAGGAGGCATGGACCTGCTTCCTTCTCCTAAATTGTTGGATACCTTAGAGGTCTATTAGTCATAACATACTTTGCTCAATGAAATCATCCTTAATTAAACTCTTAAGGACTCACCAAAATACAACATAAAGTTAGGAAAACCACTAGAACTTTATTTTTCATGCTCTTCATAAATGCCCTCACATGCATTTTTAAGTTTCAGGCGGTGGAACGAGAAGACTTGCCAGGTACGCTTTTATAGTCTATAGTACTGTCTTTCTTGTGTCTTTTCCTTACATGCTTTATGCTTACATTATTTCTTTTTATACTTGTATTTACCTACATGTATGAAAACAACATAAACTTGTGTGTTAACCAAAACCAAAACCAAAACTAAAATTAAAAACAACCAAGATAGAATTCACCCTCACAACATTCAAAATATAAAACAACTCAAAAATTAATCACAAACATCACACAAAACTACCATTGCAACTAAATTAAGATGTCTCTATCGGATGATCAGGAATTCCTCGGAGGAGGTAACCTACGGTTGCTAACGAGACTTCCCACGGTTTAAATGAAATTATGGAACTAATTAAGTTGAGTTGAATAAGTTCATTTTGACTAAGTGAATCCAATAGAAAATAGTGGTGTTGGAATGAGGGAGCCGTAGGGTCCTAATTGGTGCCGCACTAATCAACTTTAATATGCCTTCATAAAATTTAAAAAACTTTAACCATAGGGCCATTTGATTTGACATTATTACTTGACACACTAGAAAACTCAAACTCGTCGCGGTGAGGAGCTTGAAGCTAGCACGATGGGCAGCACGGCCATCTTCAACAGCAAAATCGGTCTTCCCCAGCTAAATCAAACTTCCTTCCTTAGACTTAAACAACAAAGCAATAGGACTTTGATGTTGCTTGCTTATGCAACGTAAACCCTTACCTTATCTTTCGGCCTTTGTATAACCCTGTTATACAACATAAGCCCTAACTCGTTATAGGATTCTGAGGTTGTCGTTTGTCACGACCTAAATCCTCACTTCTTTCAGGCTATTTATGTGATCGTTTCACACGAATGTAAGTCCTAACTAATAAAATTGGCTGGATGAAACACCTAATTTTTTCTCCTCTAAATTGAAGCCAAACATTAGGATAGCTTGGAAAGTCACTATGGTTCGCCTCTGGATCCATGACATCCCCTAGTTCTTCCTCCTTTGGATTCTACAATAAAATGTTCCAAATTTGAACCAATCCCTTTTCACACATCTATGTCCGATCTCATTGAAGAGTGCTACCCTTTGAAACTTCTTCAAGATAATATTTCTATGATTTTTATCAGAGTCTTCTTAGGTGACTTTGGTCATTTAAGATGTAATTAACTATAAGGGTTTGCCCTTATATGAAGCATGTACGAACACAGCTTAATTTAAACCTTATTTAATTCTTTATATTAAATAGTGGAATTTTTCGGCAAATACAACAATTTCGTGGACCAAAATGACGTCATACTTTCCTTAGTTTATTTAATCGAGCCTCATCCTCAAGTCTTGTGTTTATCCTTCGGGATAGATACCGGATTAGGTACAGTGCTCTTTCATTTTAAACTATGAAAGATATAGGGTCAGTTTGATTTCATACTTTTCTAAACTTCAACGTCCTTCTGAAGCGGCCGACAAGATTTTGATTCCGGCGATCGACATCTTCTTACGGGCAACTCCCCTTCAACAAAAAATAGTGCCGACAGCTTCTGGCGACTCCGGTAAGGACAAGATTTTCTCGCCATTTAGATCAAGAAATATTATTTTCATACATCGGTAATGTGTCCATGCCCCTCTTGTACCAATTACCCTTCTTACGTTGACGTAATTTACCTATTTCTATCTTAGGAAGGTATGGTCAACTGCTTGGACTTCAGGACTAGCTGTTCAACCATCTTTAAAAAGAGGGGTTCAGAAAGCCATTAAGGACTCTTTAAATTTTTTTATATGGGTCGGATCCCCAATTGGTGTGTCGGTGGACTAATTCCACCTGGGCATTTTCTGCCACTAATCAGGTCCCGCACTGGGGCCTAGAATTTTTCACATCTCCCTTCCAAATTTGATTTGCTATTCTACAAATTAAACCAAATCATGTTGTGCTGCGTGCACTTTGAAATTTTCTTATATTAATTAAATTTTGCCCCTTTTTAAATAAAGATGTTAAAAATACCCATAAATTAAGATCTGCCTGGTCTACAGATCAACCTCTATTTTTAGTGCTTGCACTAAAGATTACGAGGTTTTTGGCCATATAGCTAACCCTAAAACTTTCTATTTTAAAGCCGGCTGCAATGGCCTACCCACCGTTGACCTTTTTCTGCAACCTGCCAATGAATCGCAGCGCCTGTAACGTCACTCCCACCATTAAGTTCGAAGTTGGATTTGAAGATCTTGAGGTTATCCTCGGGAAAGCCCCATTCATGGTAATGAAGATCGCCGCTCCAGAAATGCAGGAGCCATCTGCATAATTCAACCTGAACTGCCTTTAAGACTTCCCTGCCTGCAAGAAGGCTAAAGCTACTACCGTTGCGGCACCCATCAAACCTACTAGCCCCGCTGCTGCTAAGGGTAAAGAAGTGATGATCGTTGAAGATTCTGATTTAGGGATTAACTTTCCCTCCACACGTGTTTGAAATCAAGTCAAGCTCAAGGATTGTACCACTGACCCGAAATCAAAGGAGGAACCGCAATAGAACAGTTTGGAGGGACATTAAAGCTCGGACTCTCGAGGAGACACCCATTGAGGAGGAACCAAACAAGATGAAGAAGTGCTACAGGAAATTTATCCACTCCTACGATTGAGTAGATTTCATCCTCTGACAAATACTAATGGATTTGAGAGTATCCATAGGATCGCTGCCGTATTACCATCACTTCATGGACATAGTGAGGAGGAAAAGAAATTCACTCCTATCACTAGAAGGCTTGCTACCAAATAAGGATGTTCAGTTAGCAAGTTACTTAAACGAGTGAGAGATGCAATTTCTCCTCGCATGAAGAAGGAGCCAGACAATCCCGTAAGACAAATGGAGCACCGCCTACTCGCATTCCCATTTGGCTCTGCTTAGGGAACAGAGTTGATACCGCAGTGATTACTACTGATCATATTGTCATAAGGACCATAGGTCGTCGACCGGTTAAGTCGAGACTGGGTCCGAAGATCTTACACGTCATTTCCTCAATCCTAGAGATGAAGACAAAGCGATTATCTGACACTGTAGCTGGTCTACAGCACGAGGAGCATACCTTCCCTCGACATACTGATGTCTCTACTAAGACATCCCGTCCTGAGACATCATCGTCGATAAAGAAGAGGGTATGAGTACCCAAGGTCGCTGCACCGATACAATTCAGTGAGCCTGCAGGACAGGAAGTAAAACCAGTGCTTGAAATAACTGACATCGTTGCAACAATAGCCAGCGAGATGGTGGAACAAGTAGAGGATGTCCGTCAGGGTCCTCCAAATCTTAAAGCAATCAAGGAATCAATAATTGAGGAGAAAGTTGAGAAACTCAGGATTGAGATTTTTGAATTAGCTCGAGAGCACGGAGTTTCCGTCAATAGTGACAATGAAGATTTTGATTACAATGATTACCTTGAGGAGGATTTCATGGATGTCCATGTGATCAAAACCAGAGCTACCACATCTGTGCGTGAGGCTCAACCTCACACCGAAGAGAACACCATAGATGAGCTGCGTAGGGTTATCCTCCTAAGGAATGAGCAAGTCAGCTTACTGGAGAAAAGAATGGAAGAGATGACTGTAACTATGACCAACATGGTCACCATTCAGGGGCAATCACAAGAACCAAAACTGGCTTCTCCAGAGATTAATCTGCCAAAAGTCATACACATCACAGATGAAAGAAGAGAGTCTACTTCAACAGACAAAGACGAACAACGAAAGAAAGATTCTCCGTCAGGTACCATGCCAGAAAAGGAATTCAACCAAATCGTTGAACAAGTGCGGGATACCTTAGCCCAATCCAAGGGTGGTGCATCAATTTTAAAGGGTAGGCCTTACTCAGATGAGTTCGATGTCGTACCTTTCCCCAAGGATTTTATGGCCCCAAACTTCAAGTTATTCGATGGGACTGGAAATCCCAGACAACACATAGCACATTTCCGAGCCAGTTGTGGCAACACAAGAAATAGTGAGGCTCTACTCTGCAGCAGTTTGTCAGTAGCTTTTCAGGGATCGCTTTCGACTGGAATGCTGACTTGCCCAACGGGTCAGTTAAAATATTTTCTGAGTTGGAACAGTTATTTGTGAAAAGATTTGGCGGGGCACAACACCATGTGTCTATCAGAGAACTCATGATGGAAAAGCAAAAGTCTAACAAAACTTTGGTAGACTATATTTAGAGGTGGAGAAACCTTAGCATAAAATGGGAACCTCAGCTACAGGAACATCAAGCGATGGAGATTCTACTGAAGAGCATTCATGGGATGGTAGATTTCATGCTTAAGGGACTCACCATCAAATCTTTTGAGAAGCTACTCAGTAAAGCCAGCTGTCTTCAAGAACAAATGAAGCACATGGAACCACATGAAAAGACTAAGGTGATCAGAGTGTTCGAAACGAAATCAGGAGTAGTCGCGACTGTCGACAAAGGAAAGCAGCTGATAAAGATATATGCAAAACAGCATCGCCAGCCTTTGTCACAGTACTCTCAGAGACATTGCAGTCAATCCAACCAACGGCCGCCTCAGGAGGGATCACCTCGAACAGCGGGTAAAAGAATATTCCTATTAGAGTGATAGAAAGTTTTGCATTCTTTCAAAGATGAAGCCATCCCTAAAATTTTCAAAAACCTGATGAAGAAACTAGAATTCAAATCCCTGATCCAAAGAAACCTGAAGAGGTGGATAAGAAGAATGAACCAAATTATTGCCCATACCACCAGAAACCCGAAGAGGTGGATAAGAAGAATGAACCAAATTATTGCCCATACCACCGGTTTCTTCGGCACACTATAGACAAGTGTTTCGTCTTTAAGGACTGGCTTGAGAAGAATCTCAAGGAAGATAACCTTACAATCCCGAAGGAGTATTTGAGAGAGCCTGAAAAGGGTTCCATAAACATGATTTCAGCCGAGTCAATCTCCTCAATTGATCCGTATGCGGGAGTAGATGGATGGAGTACAACTTGGGATGTACTCAAGAGGGTCCTTAATCGAATAGAGGATTCATTGAAACAGGCTTCAACAAATACTGAAGAAGGATGGAATGAGGTATGGAGCAGTTTGTCCAAGAAGATACTGAACAAGATACAGGCTGCAACAAAACAAGCCTCCATTCAGAGTCCGCAACATACCGAGCCTGAGATGAAGGTTTCACCAGGAGATCAATCATCATCAAGGATAAAGAACAAGAAGAAGAAAAGCGTCACTGTTAAGATTAATAGCACGGGGGGTAGGATAGGGGTTGCCTCTACTAGATTGCTTGTCTGAGATTTGGGGAAGAAAATCCTCAAACCCTTGACTTTGTATGATTATCTTTTTATCCCTCCGGGGTCTTATGGATATAGTGATTGTGATTTCAAATATGTTTTGACTGTTTCTAGTGATAACGTAACTGATTATGACCAATCTAGCTTCGATCTCGATCCCCAAAATGATCCTCAAATCGTTCTCCAGTCTGATGAACTTGTTGTCAAGTCCAAACAAGACATCAATAATACCGCTTACGATAGCAATGATAATGAAGAGCCAATTCTCGAGCATCATGATACACTGCTTGCCATCAACTTAAATCTTTTCGATGGAGAGGAAAAGACACCAAAAGATTTAACAATGATATCTCAAGAAGAAGAAGTCACAGAAGTTAACTTATGGAGCGAAAAGTTGTTACCACCAAGAACAGCTCCAAAAGACAAAGGAAAATAGATAATAACTCGAGAAGAGATACCCCCACCTCCCCCAGTGGAAGAACCACATGAGAAAGACAAAATTGGAGGATCATGCAAAGTAGACTACAACGTGCTAGCTCATCTTAGGAAGTTGCCTGCCCGACTAAGCATCTACGACACTCTGATCATGTCAAAGGAGATGATAGTCTGGTTATAGCTTTGCTTGATCCAGAAATTTGCTTAGCTCAATTGGCTAGCACATCCTCAGATGAAGTTTGCTCATTGAGAAAACAGTCAGGGGTAACCTTCACAGACGAAGACTTGCTGCTTGGTACCTCCAAACACAACCGTCCGCTCTACATCTCCGTCAACATTGACAGATTTGTGTTATCCAGAGTTTTAGTGGATCCTGGGGCATCTCTTAACTTGATGAGCCTACGGACATTGGCCTAGACGTTAACTTGATGAGTCTACGGACGTTAGCATATTTGGACTTCAACATTCAGGAGCTCATCCTGATAAGATGATGTTAAGAGGATTCAACCAAAAGGGAGAAAGAGCCCTTGGATCAATTACATTACATATGAAGGTTGGAGAACTTGTAACAACCGCTAAATTCCATATCATTGACGTCGAGACCTCTTTTAACGCTCTATTGCATTTACGATGGATTCATGAGCACAATATGGTTCCATCATCTCTACACCAGTTCATCAATACCATAAAGATGGTCAAGAGAATTGCATCAAGGGAAACCTACAACCATTTTCAGTGCACGAAGTTGGTATCCATGAAGATGTTGCATACTACGTGCCTCCAAAGAAGACTGTCTTCTCGCGTCAGATTTTGACAAACAAAAATGAAGATTCAAAAGAATCACAAAGAGGAAGCCAAACAATTCCATTTCAACAACCTTCTATCACTCCCTTACAACGAGTTGGTGGAAGTTCTTCTAGTTCATGACCCGAGGTCGAGGCCGGGGACGCGAAGGAGGATGGATCAGTTTAATTATTGAATAGACTAGGCCAACTATCATTGGTAATGAAGACAATTTTGAAGACGAAATAATGATGACAAAGCAGAAAAGACCTCAGTACGAGATATCCCTAGAAGATGCAAAAAAGAATGAATATGAAACAATGTATGATCGGATAAACCAAAATGTGAATACTATGACCCTTACTCTGATTCTCCCGCAAAAGGTCGAGATTTTAGAGGCCAAGGAAGTTCGTAGTGTTGGTTAAAAGCCGATCAAATTTTACCGTGCTTCTACCTCTACTGAGCTTGAAAAATAGGTAAATTTGGATGTTCATCCTAATGAATTAATGGAATTGCCTTTTGGTTACGTCTCGCCTTGTGTTCAAAAGCTAATTCAACAGGGATAATTTCCAAAAAAAATGCCAAAAGATAAATTTCAAAATTTTGAAATACTTTGGAGTGCTAAAAGTTGAACTCCCAATTCAAAAGAAGGTCTCAGATTTGGTATAGTTGGACCAGTCGATAATTCTGAATTTTGCATGGTTGTTACTAGTGAGTCAGAAGAGGATTGCCTTGATATAGAGGAGGACTCTACTGCTCAACCAGTAGAAGATGCTCCGCCAGGATTTTAGGAGGAAATTAAATCTACTGTCAATGAATTGAAAGTGATTAATCTCAAAACTGAAGAACGACCCCGACCTACGTTTATAAGTTCTCTACTTAATGACAAAGAATTTGCGGAATTAGTCAAACTATTAATAGAATTTAAAGATAGCTTTGCATGGAGCTACGACGAAATGTCAGGACTTTCCGCAGAAGTTGCAGTCCATAAACTTGGGGTGGACAAGAATATAATCCCAGTAAAACAAGCTCCCAGAAGAATGCGCCTTGAAATAGAACAACAAGTCATCACCGAGGTAAAGAGCTTGATAGATGCCAACTTTGTTAAAGAAGAGAAATACCCCACATGGTTAGCCAATAGTGTACCTGTTAAGAAGAAAATTGGACAGATCCGCNAAAAATGAATATGAAACAATGTATGATTGGATAAACCACTATGTGAATGCTATGACCCTTACTCCGATTCTCTGTCAAGAGGTCGAGAGTTTAGAGGTCAAGGATGTTCGTAGTGTTGGTAACTATGACCCTCACTCTGATTCTCCCTCAAAAGGTCGAGAGTTTAGAGGTCAGGGAAGTCCATAGTGTTAGTTCAAAGCTGATTCAAATTTTACCGTGCTTCTACCTCTACTGAGCTTGAAAAACATGTAAATTTGGATGTTGATCCTAATGAATTAATGGAATTGCCTTTTGGATACTTCTCACGCTGTGTTCAAAAGTTAATTCAACAGGGACACTTACCAAAACAAATGCCAAAAAAAAAATTTCAACTTTTTAAAAAATTATGGAATGGTAGAAATCGAACTCCAAATTCAAAAGAAGGTCTCAGATTTGATACAGTCGGACCAGTCAATGATTTTGAATTTTGCATGGCTGTTACTCATCAGTTAGAGGAGGATTGCCTCAATATAGAGAATGACTTTACTGATCAACTAATAGAAGATGCTCTCCCATAATTTGAGGAGGAAATTAAATTTTTCATTGATGAATTGAAAGAGATTAACCTCGAGGCTGAAGAACAACCCCGACCTACATTTATAGTTATCTACTCAATGACGAAGAATCTTCAAAATTGATCAAACTATTAACAAAATTCAAAGATTGTTTTACATGGAGCTACGATGAAATGACATGACTGTTCGCAGAAGTTGCAGTCCATAAACTCGGGGTGGACAAGAATATAACCTCAGTAAAACAAGCACCCAGAAGAATGCGCCTAGAAATAGAACAACAAGTCATCACTGAGGTGAAGAAATTAATAGACATCAACTTTGTAAAAGAAGAGCAGCACCCCACATGGTTGGCTAACATTATACCTGTTAAGAAGAAAAACAGACAGATCCGTGTTTGTGTCGACTTAATAGATTTGAACAAGGCATGTTCAAAAGATNCTGTCTTCTCTTGTGAAGTTATCACAAACAAAGATGAAGATTCAGAAGAATCACAAAGAGGAGGCCATTCAATTCCGCTTCAGTGATCTTTCACCACTCCCTTACAACAAGTTGGTGAAGGTTCTTCTAGTTCGCGCACCCGAGGTTGAGGCTGGGGACATGGACGAGGAAGGATCAATTTAATTGTTGAACAGAGTAGGCCAACCATCAACATTGGTGATGAAGAAAGTTCTAAAGATGAGATAATGATGACAAGACAGAAGAGACCTCAGTACGAGATATCCCTAAAAGATACATAAAAGATTGAATATGAAGCAATGTTTGACTGGATAAACTACTATATGAATGCTATGACCCTCACTCTAATTCTCCCTCAAGAGGTCAAGAGTTTAGAGGTCAAGGAATTCCGTAGTGTTGGTTCAAAGCCGATCAAATTTTGTCGTGCTTCTATCTACTGAGCTTTAAAACATGTAAATTTGGATGTTGATTCTAATGAATTAATGAAATTGCCTTTTGGTTACTTCTCACCTTGTGTTCAGAAGTTAATTTTTGGATGGTGATTCTAATGAATTAATGGAATTGCCTTTTGGTTAGTTCTCGCCTTGTGTTCAAAAGTTAATTCAACAGGTCTAATGAATTAATGGAATTGCCTTTTGGTTACTTCTCGCATTGTGTTCAAAAGTTAATTCAACCTGGACAATGAATTAATGGAATTGCCATTTGGTTACTTCTCGCCTTGTGTTCAAAAGTTAATTCAACAACGACACTTACCGAATGCTAAAAGATAAATTTCAACTTTTTTTAAAAACTATGGAATTGTAAAAGTAGAACTCCAAACTCAAAAGAGGGTCTCGGATTTGGTACAGTCGGAGGAGTCAATGATTCTGAATTCTGCATGATTGTTACTGGTGAGTTAGAAGAGGATTGCCTCGATATAGAGTATGACTCTACTGATCAACCAATCGAAGATGCTCCGCCATAATTTGAGGAGGAAATTAAATCTAATGCTGATGAATAAAAAGAGATTAACCTCGGGACTGAAGAATAACCTCGACCTACATTTATAATATCTCTACTTAATGACGAAGAATCAGCAAAATTGATTAAACTATTAACATAATTCAAAGAGTGCTTCGCATGGAGCTACTATGAAATGTCAGGACTATCAGCAGAGGTTGCAGTCCATAAACTTGGGGTTGACAAGAATATAACCCCAGTAAAATAAGCTCCCAGGAGAATGCGCCTCGAAATAGAACAATAAGTCATCGCCGAGGTGAAGAAATTAGTAGATGCCAACTTTGTAAAAGAATGGCAGTACCCCACATGCTTGGCTAACATTGTACCTANAGATGCTCTGCCAGAATTTGAGGAAGAAATTAATTCCACTATCAATGAATTGAAAGAGATTAACCTCGGGACGGAAGAACGACCACGGCCTACATTTATAAGTTCTATACTTGATGATAAAGAGTCTGTAGAACTAGTCAAACTATTAGCAGAATTCAAAGATTGCTTTGCATGGAGCTACAATGAAATGTCAGGGCTGTCAGCAGAGGTTGCAATTCATAAACTTGGGGTGGACAAGAATGTAACCCCAGTAAAAAAAGCTCACAGGAGAATGCACCTCGAAATAGAACAACAAGTCATCACCGAGGTAAGGAAATTAATAGTCGCCAACTTTGTTAAAGAAGAGCAGTACCCCACGTGGTTTGCTAATATTGTACCTGTTAAAAAGAAAAATGGACAGATCTNGGCCTACTTGGATATTGAAGCTCAAGAGCTTACGACCGATAAGATGATGTTAAGAGGATTCAACCAAAAGGAGAAAGAGCCCTTGGATCAATTACATTACTTATGAAGGTTGAAGAACTCGTAACAACCGTTAAATTTCATATCATCGGCGCCGAGACCTCTTTTAATGCTTTATTGGGTCGACATTGGATTCATGAGCACAATATAGTTCCATCATCCCTACACCAGTGCATTAAATACCGCAAAGATGGTTAAGAAAATTGCATCATGGGAGATCTACAACCATTTTCAGTGCATGAAGTTGATATCCATGAAGATGCTGCCTACTACGTGCCTCCAAAGAAAACTATTTTCTCGCGCAAAATTTTGACAAATAAAGATGAAGATTCAGAAGAATCACAAAAAGGATGCCAGACAACTCCTCTTTAACAACCTTCTACCACTCCCTTACAACGAGTTGGTGGAGGTTCTTTTAGTTCACTCACCCGAGGTTGAGGCCGGGGACGCGGACGATGAAAGATCAATTTAATTATTGAATGGACTAGGCCAACTATCAACATTGGTGGTGAAGACAGTTCTGAAGATAAAATAATGATGATAAAGCAGAAGAAACCTCAGTACAAGATATCCCTAGAAGATACAGAAAAGAATGAATATGAAACAATGTATGATCAGATAAACCACTATGTGAATACTATGACCCTTACTCTAATTCTCCCTCAAAAGTTCGAGAGTTTAGAGTTCAAGGAAGTCCATAGTGTTGGTTCAAAGCTAATCAAATTTTACTGTGCATCTACCTCTACCAAGCTTGAAAAAAAATGTAAATTTGGATGTTGATTCTAATGAATTACTGGAATTGCCTTTTGGTTACTTCTCGTCTTGTACACAAAAGTTAAGTCAACAGGGACACTCACCAAAACAAATGCCAAAAGATAAATTTTAACTTTTTGAAAAACTAGGGAATGCTAAAAGTCGAACTCCTAATTCAAGAAGGTCTCGGATTTGGTATAGTTGGACCAGTCGATGATTCTGAATTTTGCACGGTTGTTACTTGTAAGTCAGAAGAGGATTGCCTCGATATAGAGGATGAATCTACTGATCAACCAATAGAAGATGCTCCGCCAGAATTTGAGGAAGAAATTAAATTCATCATGGATGAATTGAAAGAGATTAACCTCAGGACTGAAGTACGACCTCGACCTACATTTATAAGTTTTCTACTTGATGACGAAGAATCTACAGAATTGGTCAAACTATTAACATAATTCAAAAATTGCTTTGCATGGAGCTGCAATAAAATGCCAGGACTGTCAGCAGAGGTTACAGTCCATAAACTTGGGGTGGACAAGAATATAACCCTAGTAAACAAGCTCCTAGGAGAATGCGCCTCAAAATATAACAATAAGTCATCGCCGAAGTGAAAAAGTTGATAGACGCCAACTTTGTTAAAGAAGAACAATAACCCACGTGGTTAGCTAATATTGTACCTGTTAAAAAGAAAAATGGACAGATCCGTGTTTGTGTCGACTTCAGAGATTTGAAGGAGGCATGTCCGAAAGACGAGTTTCCACTACCTATACCAGAAATGATGGTGGACATCGCTTCGACACATGAAATTTTCTCCTTCATGGACGGATCGTCGGGATATAACCAAATCAAGATGGCTCCCGAGGATGCAGCGCTTACAGCTTTCAGAACACCGATTGGAATTTTCTGCTACATAGTGATATCGTTCAGCCTAAAGAATGCCGGAGTAACATATCAGCGTGCAATGATGAAGATTTCTTATGATCTCATTCACAATCAAGTAGAATTCTACGTGAATGATTTGTTTATCAAAAGTAAATGAAAAATAGACCATTTATACGATTTGAGGATCGTGTTTAAACAGTTACAACGATATGACCATAAAATGAATCCCTTAAAGTGCGTTTTTAGTNCTGAAGCTTTCAACAAGACACTGGTACAGATTTTGAAGAAAACACTGGATGAAAATAAAAGGTATTGGCATAACAAACTGTTAGAAGCCTTGTGGTCCTACCAGACAACTTTCAGTACTCCCACTCAGTGTACACCTTATATGCTCGTATACGGGACCGAGGTCGTGCTACCGCTAGAAATCCAGACACCATCTCTCAGAGTCGCCGTTGCCAATCAACTCACAACAGAAGAAAGCGTAAAACTCAGACTTGAAGAACTGGAAATTCTCGAGGGAAAATGATTGGAAGCACAGCAACATTTGGAGCTCTACCAAGCAAAGATAGTACAAGCCCATGATAAATTTTTTCGCCCAAGGATATTAAAAATTTGTGAACTCGTGCTTGTGCTCAAAAGACCTATTATTGCTTGCCGGAAAATAGGTGGAAAATTTGAGCCAACTTGGGAGGGACCATTTATCGTTGAGAATGTTTATACAGGAGGAGCCTACCAGTTAGTGGACTTCTGGGGTGAAAGACCCATGTTACCGATAAATGGACGATACCTGAAAACCTATTACGCAGCCTGATGCGACTGCATCCGCTTGGCTCTGCTTGCTTTGAAACTTTGAAACTTTGATTGTTCTAGAGTTATCTATGTGGCCAAATGTCTATGACCGGGTCCAACAACAAACAAAACACAAATAAAAGATAATCATAAATGAGTAAATAACAGAACAAATTTATTTTTAAAATCAACCAATTAAAATTAAAACTTTAAAAAACACATTTTTGAAAAGTCAATTGTGATAAAAACAACAAGAAAATAAAACAAACATGTTGAGTGGATACTTTCTTTTTCAGAATTTCCTACACTTTACGCGCGTAGCACAACCATCGTTACCTACATTAACCCTTTGCACATCCTCACAGAATTTCACATTCTGCGCAAAAACTCCACAAAACTCCACAAATCTTCTCCAAAATCAACCTTCTCATATAACACACTACTACAAATTCAACATCACAAGCTCTTGGTAAATTTCATATCACATCTTCAAATCAGTACCTAAATCATGATTCTCACATCTTTGAATTGATACTTACATTTCAATTCTCTCATGTCTTCAAATTGATACTTACATTTCAATTCTTATATCTTTGAATTGATACCTACAGTTCAATTCTTATATGTTGGAATTGATACCTACATTTCAATTCTCATATCTTCGAATTGATACTTACATTTCAATTCTCATTTCTTTGAATTGATACTTACATTTCAATTCTCATATCTTTGACTTGATACTTACATTTCAATTCTCTCATGTCTTCGAATTGATACTTACATTTCAATTCTCTCATCTTTGAATTGATACTTACATTTCAATTCTTATATCTTTGAATTTATACTTACATTTCAATTCTCTCATGTCTTCAAATTTATACTTACATTTCAATTCTCTCATCTTCGAATTGATACCCACATTTCAATTCTCATATCTTTGAATTGATACTTACATTTCAATTCTCACATCTTTGAATTGATACCTACATTTCAATTCTTATATCTTTGAATTGATACCTACATTTCAATTCTCACATCTTCGAATTGATACTTACATTTCAATTCTTAGATCTTTGAATTGATACCTACATTTCAATTCTTATATTCAAAATACTTACATTTCAATTCTTATATCTTTGAATTGATACCTACATTTCAATTCTCATATCTTCGAATTGATACCTACATTTCAATTCTCATATCTTCGAATTGATACTTACGTTTCAATTCTCTCATGTCTTTGAATCGATACTTACATTTCAATTCTCTCATCTTTGAATTAATACTTACATTTCAATTCTCACATCTTTGAATTAATACTTACATTTCAATTCTCTCATCTTTGAATTGATACTTACATTTCAATTCTTTTATCTTTGAATTGATACCTACATTTCAATTCTCATGTCTTTGAATTGATACCTACAATTCAATTCTCACATCTTTGAATTAATACTTACATTTCAATTCTCATTTCTTTGAATTGATACTTACATTTAAATTCTCATTTCTTTGAATTAATACCTACATTTCCATTCTTTCATCTTCGAATTGATATTACATTTCAAGATTGATACTTAAATTTTGACTCTCTCCTTAAAACTGATACCCAAATTTCTCGCTTCTGAATCAGTCCTACATTTCTGATTCTTTACGGTTGAGGTCAGTCCTTACATTCTGATACCTTCTTTTGAGAATTGACCTACATTTCAATTCTCATTTCCGAATTAGTCCTAAATTTCTTATTCTTTACATTTGAAGTTGGTCCTTACATTCCGACGCTCTCTTTTGAGAATTGACTTACATTTCAATTCTTATTTCCGAATCAGTCCTACATTTCTGATTCTTTACATTCGAGGTCGGTGCATTTCCAAATCAGTCCTACATTTCTGATTCATTACATTTGAGGTCGGTCCTTACATTTCGACACTTTCTTTTGAGAATTGACCTACATTTCAATTCTCATTTCTGAATCAGTCCTACATTTTTTATTCATTACATTCGAGGTCAGCCCTTACACTCCGACTCTCTCTCTCTCTCTCACTCCCTCTCTTTTTGAGTTGATATTTGGATTTCGAGTCCCACCTCGGGGTCAAAACTTACATGTTGACTTTCATCCTTTGGAAATTTTTGAAATTTCATAACTCCAATTCACTCTCCGATCCCCAGCGAGAGTCCCTACTCTTTGATTTCAACCAAATGGTCACCTGCTAATTCCCCAGCAGAAACAAATCACACACACAACTCTACGCATACTTCTGGGTCTGTTGACTTAGGAGTATGTACTGGTTTTTGTTGATCTCGTCGGTCAACGCCAATACGCGCGGTGTGCTTGCCCAGCACACCACACCTATTGGGGGTCCATTTGTTGACCTCAATTTTTGTTGAGGTTTAGTTTTTTCCTCTTTAGTAGCCTAGGGTCTATACATAGGAATTTTCCCGTTAACTATTCATAGAAAACTAGACATGGAACCCTCACCATTAGAAATTCCAAACCCTTCTCTTCTCAGCTTGAAGTTCCACATCTTGGTCATAACCTCTAAATACTTAATAGGTGGGGTCACTGTGGGGGAAACTCAAGTTGAGCCACCCTTAGGATTGCTGGACCTTAAGGTTGACCTTGAGAGTTGGTCTGGAGCTAAGGAACTCAATACACTTATCTACACCCACATTCAGTCACAACCATGAACTCAAATTTTTAGCCTAGGTCCCTTGATCNCCAGAGATGATGGTGGATATCGCTTCAACACATGAAATTTTCTCCTTCATGGATGGATCATCGGGATACAACTAAATCAAGATGGCTCACAAGAATGCAGCACTTACAGCCTTCAAAACACCGATTGGAATTTTTTTAGCTATGCAGTGATGCCGTTTGGCCTAAAGAACGTCAGAGCAGCATATCAGCGTGTAATGACGAAGATTATTGACGACCCCATTCACAACTAAGTAGAATGCTACTTGGACGATTTGGTCATCAAAAGTAAACAAAAAGTAGACCATTTGTACAATTTGATGATCTTGTTTGAATGGTTACGATGATATGATCATAAAATGAATTCCTTAACATTTGAAATTTCCAGGATTCGTTGTCCGTCTTCGAGGAATCGAGATCGACCCCGATAAGATTAAAGCTATCTTGGAAATGCCTCCCCCTAAAACTTTGAAATATCTACGTTCCTTCCAGGGGAAGTTGGCATATCTGAGACACTTTATTTCTAATCTCTCAGGTAGGTGTCAACCCTTCTCAGCATTAATTAAAGAGGAGGCTAAATTTATTTGGGACGAGAAATGCCAGCGGGCCTTTGAGGACGTTGAACAATATTTAATGACACCTCATGTTTTGACAGCCCCTATCCTAGGGAAACCGTTGATACTTTATATCACGGCTTTGGATGACTCTCTCGGAGCCCTCTTAGCCCTAGTCAATGATGAGGGTAAAGAAAATGCACTCTACTACTTGAGTCGTCGTCTAATACTGACAGAGATAAGGTATCCAACTATTTAGAAGCATTGTCTGACGTTAATTTTTGCTGCTCAAAATCTTAAACATTACATGCTTTCTCATAAGATTACCCTAATCTTGAAAGTTAATCCATTGCAATATCTGAAGACCCGACCAACACTCTCTGAATGTTTAGCAAGATTGTCAATGATCTTATTGCAATTTGATATAACTTTCGTTGCCCTCCATGCTATCAGGGATAGATACTAGTAGACTTTCTCGCTGCACATCCACTGCCAGCTGGGTACTCTCTCAACGACAAGTTAGCAGAGGAGAAAATACTATAAATGGAATATTCTAGTGCGCAGCACTGGGAAATGTGCTTCGATGGTGCTTCGTCAGTCAAGAAAGACAAAGGATCAGGCACAGTTATACTAGGCAAAGTAGGGATCAGTTGATCTTTATTACACCAGATAAGAGTATGTTGAGGTTCTCATACCACCTGACAGAGCCGTGCACCAAAAATGAATCAGAATATGAAGCTTTAATCACTGGATTGGAATTAGCAATCTCAATGGATATAACAAACATTGTAATTTATGGTGACTCTCAACATGTCATCCAGCAGGTCGCCGGACAATATAAAATTCAAAAACCAAGATTAGCAGGATACCATCAGTACACGATGAAGCTCCTGGAGCAGATTCCTGAGGTGACTTTATACCGAATTCCTCAAGGAGATAATGCCCATGCCGACGTTCTAGCAAAAGTCGCTAAGGAAATGGCATGTCCCTTAGAGGATTCCATCGAAGTCACGGTGTAAGGAAGACGAGTCTTATCTTGAAATGACTTCAAAATTCTACACAAATTCGAAAGGGATGAAACAATAAATACAGTTGCAGACATCAACGAAGATCGGCGTATGCCATTAAATGAATATTTGCATGCTCGAAAGCTGTCAGAAGAATAGTCTGAGGCGCACCACATCACAAGAAGGGCCATGTCTTACGCCTGGTGGGAAATGTTCTCTACAAAAGATCGTTCGACCAAATGTGGCTACGGTGTTTGAGCAGAGTCGAGGCACAAAATATTGTCAAAGAGGTACATGCCATATTCTGTGGCGCTCACCAGTCAGGGCCGAAAATGAAAATGAAGATCAAAAGACTCGGGTATTATTGGCTAGCAATGATGTCCGATTGCATGGATGCAACCAGAAGATGTCACCAATGCCAAGTGCATGGGGTAGTCTTACACCAGCCTTCGAATGTGCTACACCCAACTGTTGCCTCATGGCCATTCGAGTGTTGGGGCACAAACATAATAAGTTCGATAGACCCTCTATCTTCCAGAGGACACAGGTTTATACTTGTCGCTACAAATTACTTCTCCAAATGGGTAGAGGTAGTACGGTTACATGAGATTACGACACAATACATCCTTCAATTTTTTAAAAGCTAGGTCGTCTATCATTTCAGAGTACTGCGAAGAATAATCTCTCACAATGGGACAGCTTTTAAAAGTACAAAGATCAAAAAATTCGTCAGAAGACATGAGATAGGTTGGAGGTACTCTACAGTTTACTATCTCAGAGCAAATGGTCTGGCCGAAGCTTTCAACAAGACACTGGTACAGATTTTGAAGAAAATACTGGATGAAAACAAAAGGGATTGGCATAACAAACTTTTAGAAGCCTTGTGGGTCTACCAGACAACTTTCATGACTTTATAATCACCGTTGCCAACCAACTCATAAAAGAAGATAGTGCAAAACTTTGACTTGAAGAACTAGAGAGTCTCGAGGGAAAACGACTGGAAGCACAACAACATTTGGAGCTCTACCAAGCGAAGATGGTACAAGCCCATGACAAATTGGTCCGCCCAAGGACATTTAAAGTTGGTGACCTCGTGCTTGTGCTCAAAAGACCTATTCTTGCACACCACAAAATAGGTGGGAAATTTGAGCCAACTTGGGAGGGATTATTTTTCATTGAGAGGTTCTATACAGGAGGAGCCTACCAGTTAGTGGACTCCGGGGTGAAAGACCCATGTTTTTGATAAATGGACGATACATGAAAACCTATTATGTAACCTGATGCTGCTCATTGTCGCTTGCCTCTGCTTGCTTTGAAACTTTGAAACTTTGATTATTTAGGTTATC
This sequence comes from Phalaenopsis hybrid cultivar, assembly GCA_002079205.1. Lineage (NCBI taxonomy): Eukaryota > Viridiplantae > Streptophyta > Magnoliopsida > Asparagales > Orchidaceae > Phalaenopsis > Phalaenopsis hybrid cultivar. The sequence goes on along the minus strand of JXCR01144223.1, from coordinate 30,390 downwards.
TTTTGTGGCCAAATGTCTATGACCGGGTCCAAATTTTGTAATTAACCTCATTATAATGAAAATTTGGAGAAAACTTTTGAACTTCACACGTTCTCTTTCCTACTTTTGAATTGAAATACCCTACTAAAATAAATGAAACTTACACATAAAATGAATAATCCTCTTCACCAATGCAAACTAAAATTTACTTTAATAAATAATTTTTTTTATTCTTTTTCATACCAAGCTTCGGCCCACTGACATTTTTCATGTCGTCTGCAGAAAAATGTCAGGACAGAGGCTGATCTTTGCCTTCCAGGATGGTTGGAACCTCGCACTAAATGAAGAGAAGGCGTCGCAAGGAGGTGTCATAGATTTCAACGTGGATTTCAACTAAGTTGATATGAACTACGAGGGTCCTCTAATGGATGTAGTCAGAAGTAAAGAAAAGGAGGGACTGCCTTCACTGTTGAGGGTAACCACTCAAGATAATGTGTCACACAAAGGTAAAAACGTGATAGCAGAACCAAATCTGATAGAGGGGCCAACCGTCTACCCTCCATGGTAGCTTCTCCAGCAAGGGACCTAATAGCCTCCTGTAATGAACGATTATCAAATATTCTGCTCCTCATGATGCAGCTCAGAAATGCAAACCGAAAGAAATAAAGAGCCTTCCTGCGACAGGAACGCAAACGCTAGAGAGACGTGAACAATTTTCTTACCCCATTCCTGAGGGACATATTTACGACCCAAATCTGAGAGAAACTTGTGCCAGCCTGCCCACTACAGATGAAGAGTCAGGGTTTGTGACAGAATCAGATGTGCTCCTAGTTCCAGATATCTTATGCAGGGGTTGCCCAACATGCAACGTTGAGGTACCAGCCGGGACATCAGTCACGGGCGCATTTGTAGAATGCCTAGATTGCAATGTTTTGCATCTACAACATTTCAATACATTAGAAGGATACACTTCAAGCACCAACGAGTCTCAGACTCCAGACTTCGCGATAAATGAACCATATGTCCCACTGAGGATGGATCAGCACGCACCATGGAGCCCAGGGTCATACATCCCACTAGAGGCTGAATCTCATTATCCGGATCGACCACCACAAGTTTGGGTCCCCGCCGAGGCCCAAAGGAAGGAACGCCCATGGAAGCTACCAACTCCTGGTATGGTAGAATACTACAAAATAAGCAGAGTAAATAAAAGAGAATTCTAGTTCTATGAAGAGGTTCAGGGAAAGTTCATCAATATATTGGAAGGCTTGGAATTGTACACCAAGGTTTTCTCTGAGACTGATGAAAAGAGTATTCTGGACTACATCTTCAATTTAAGAGGCAGAGTCCGAGTGGGCCTTCTCATGAAGAGGACATATTGTGAGCAAAAGAAATGGATGAGGGGAAAGGGAAGAATCACCATCCAATGCGGCTATTGCTAGAACTTCATGAACGACATACAAGGGAATCTACCTAAGATCCTCAGATACGATCAAGTGGATTCGTTTTCACCAATGATAAAATGGATGATCAAGAGAATGGTCAAGTGGAATATTCTACCCACTACTTGCATTCCCAGTAGTTGCATCATTAACATTTATGAAGATGGTGACTGCATTCCCCCACACATTGATCATCATGATTTTGTGAGGCATTTCTACACTGTCTCGTTCATGAGTAAAAGCAATATTCTATTTAGAAAAGAAATTGATATAGTCGGCCCTGGTGAATTCAGAGGAGCTGTGGAGATTCCTCTTCCAGTTGGTTCAGTACTTGTCCTGAAGGGCAATAAAGCAGACATTGCCAAGCACTGCATTCCAGAAGTGCGACAACGTAGGGTGTCTATAACCTTCCGCAGAATGGATGACAGTAAAATACTGTATGGATTCTAGCAGGACCCAGAATTGGAGGAGATCTTTCTGTATGAGCTGTGAGAATGTTGTACCTCTAAGTATATGCAAAAGGAACTCTTATCCTGGAGCATGACATAGAAGGTCTGCTTGATTGGGAGCTCAACATACTCAGCACAGAGGGTTCACTTTCTTTCTTTTAACAGCATGACATGTATTTGATTTTATTCAGTCTATGATGCATTCACAACATGAGATGATTCTCAATGTATTTCGATAAGGATTACATGATGTACCTTTTGAGGCATTAGCCTATGTCTGATTTATGGCACCCCTTTTTGGAGCAAATTAATGAAAATTTCTCCCAAATTGTGCCTTTTTGTCAGTTGCATTTTTGTGCTATGGATGAAAGCCGCGGACCATGTGATGGTTCAGAATTTCAATGAACAAAGAACGAAACAATAAATCTTCAACAATAAATAAAACATAAATGAAAAATAATCACCAACAAATAAACAATAAAGCAAATTTCTTTCGAAAATCAACCAATTAAAATTAAAACTTTAAAAACATATTTTAAAAAATTAAATGTGATAAAAACAACAAGAAAATAGAACAAACGTGTTGAGTGGATTCTTTCGTTTTCAGAATTTCCTACTCTTTGTGCGCGCAACACAACCATTGCTATCCACACTAACTCCTTGCACATCCCCGCAGAATTTCACATTCTGCACAAAAACTCACAGAGCTTTACAAATGTCCTTCAACAAGATCAACTGTTTCACATGATACATTTCTGTAAATTCGACGCTACTAACGCTTTCTTCAGAATTGACCTACATTTCAATTCTCATTTTCGAATCAGCCCTACATTTCTGATTCATTACATTCGAGGTCGATCCTTACATTTCGATACTCTCTTTTGAGAATTGAAATACATTTCAATTCTCAGTCCTACATTTCTGATTCATTACATTCAAGGTCGGTCCTTACATTCCGATACTCTCTTTTGAAAATCGATATACATTTCAATTCTCAGTCCTACATTTTTGATTCATTACATTCGAGGTTGGTCCTTACATTCTGATACTCTCTTTTGAGAATTGATATACATTTCAATTCTCAATCCTACATTTCTGATTCATTACATTCAAGGTCGGTCCTTACATTCTGATACTCTCTTTTGAGAATTGATATAAATTTCAATTCTCAGTCCAACATTTCTGATTCTTTACATTTGAGGTCAATCCTTACATTCCGACTCTCTCTCCCTTTTTGAATTGATATCTGAATTTCAATTCCCACCTTGGGGTCAGCACTTACATACTAACTCCCATCCTTTGGAAATCTTTGAAATTTCATAACTCAAATTCCACTCTGCAATCCCTAGTGAAAGTCCCTACTTCTTGACTTGATTAAACACACACCTGCTAATTCCCTAGCAGAAACAAATCACACACAACTCTACACATACTTTTGGGTCTGTTGACTTAGAAGTTGTATTGGTTTTGTTGATCTCATCAGTTAACGCCAATACACGCGGTGTGCTTGCCTAGCACACCACACCTATTGAGGGTCCATTTGTTGACCTCACTTTTGGTTGAAGTCTAGTTTTTGCTTTAGTAGCCTAGGGTCAAGCCATAGGACTTTCCTATTGAATATTCTTAGAAAATTAGAAAAGGCACCCTCACCATTAGAAATCTCAAACTCTTCTCTACTCAACTTGAAGTTCCACATGTCAGTCTCAACCTCTAAATACTTAGTAGGTGGGGTCACTATGAGGGAAACTCAAGATAAGTCACCCTTAGGACTGCTGGACCTTAAGGTTGACCTTGGGTGTTGTTTGGGAGCTAATTCACTCACTACACTCATCTACACTCACAATCACTCATAACCCTAAACTCAAATTTCTAGCCTAGATCTCTTGATCTTTTTGGGATACTCATGTTGATGGTCCGTTAAACCTCCCAACGCTAGAGCAATTAACTTTTGATATGACCAAAATAAACCAAATCAAAGCCTGATTGGCCCATGATTTGAGCCCAATTTTGACTTGAGTCAAACCCAATTTTCACCCATATGACCTAATCTCACCAAATTGAACCCATAGCCTAGTTAATTGGCCTCAATTAATGTTGTAAAATCTTTATTAATCTCACCAAATTGAACCCATAGCCTAGTCAATTGGCCTCAATTAATGTTGCAAAATCTTCATAATATTCATATACATCAAAATAAACTATTAATTTTCCTTGGTGAAGTCTCAAATCCATTTGATTTTGGCCTAAATCCAAAATTCCCAAATTTAGCCCCAAATTGGCTAAGTCCCCAAATTTCACCCAATTAATTGCCTTAACCCCAAAATTGGCATCCAAATCATGTTGAAAACTCTTCATGAGGTCCCTATTGACCATCCACAATAATAAATTTGGACTTAGCCCAAGGCTAACCCAAGCTAGACCCAAGGCTAGCCCACAATGACCAAATTGATTAAAATCAAAATTCCCTCAAATTGACCCTACAATTGAGCTCAAAACCACTTCCATTCCTCACGAAAGTTGTTCCTTATGATCATCCACACCAAATACAACATTTATTAGGGCCAATTTACATGGCTAACCTATTTTAAACCCAAGTTTTGGTCATTAGCACCCACTTGGACCCATGCACTAAATGTGACCTAACCACCCTAAGGTCACCAAATTAACTCCATCCCAGCCCTTAGTTGGACTTAGTGACCAGTCCAAACTCCATGAAACCACCTAAATGAAGCCATGGATCAAAGTTCCCCTAAATCAAGGGATATTATTTCCAAAAATGCATGTGCTTAAGATATCCTTACCAAAATTAGGTATTATTGTACTAAATTACTGCGACATATTTCCCTGGGTTCCCTGAGCTCCTAGCCACCTCCCCCTGGTCGACCGGCCAGCCTAGTGGTCAGAAAAGCTCAAAACTGAGAGCCACCCCCATGGAGCTTCACCAAAACCAAACCTAGAGGCCATTTCGTCCAAATTAAATTATGGAGTTCCTCTGCCCTCCACCTAAGCACCACATTACAACTTCTAATTGGCCATGACAACCACCATAACCCCATTTTTACAAAAGGCAACCTCCAGGCTTTTAAACTAAGTGCTGAAATTTCCTTAGTGAGACCTCTCCAAACTTCACACAGAGCTTCCCGAAGACTCTTTAGTGCATTCCAACCATTTTTCCTCACCAATTCCCATTGCCAGAGCTCATTTTTGAGCTTCAAACCTTGCCAGAAACCAGGACAGAAACCATTACACCTCTACAGTCCACCAAAACTCAAATTAACTCTACCCACGCCTTCACAATAGTGAAAGAAGCCAAGCCCCAAAGAATCCCCCTTCCATAGAGGCTCTACCATAACTCTAGACCAACAACCAAATCCCACCGTGATCAAATTCATACCTAAGCCTTACACCAAGACCAGGAACTCAATCCCTTGCCTCTTTGGATCATAATGAATGTACCAAGACCCTCTGATCGAAGCTTCACTTCTCAGAGCAAAAATAAAAAACCTCACCTCATCCCGAGCCTATTTCGATTCTCCATTTAATTAAGAGTTAATTTGATTGCTTGATTGCCGTATGGATGTGCTCGTCTCACTTAGACGAGTCCATAAGATCAAACCTGAGGTGATTTGGTTGAGTCTAGGCTAAGATCTTAAGGTATTAGTGTGGACGGTCAGGGGATCATTCTATCGGGGATGATGACGAGGAGCCATTTGATCAAGGGTGTATCAAATGGACGGAGGAGATCTAGCCGGACGACGCTTCGGGACATAAACAGTGGGCCAAGTCAGCGTTGTGGTGGATGGCGGTGTCAAATGGAAGTGTGCCGCGTGGAGCCTCGGAGCCGACGTAGGTTGACGTGGCACGCACAATTTAAATAGAAAAATAGGGCTTTTTCTATATATTTAAATACCCCTAAATTAGAAAATCCATAACTTTGTGTAGAAAAATCAAAAAAAATAAAATTAAAATACCCTCTTACTCAGTGAACAGAGGAGAGTAACGTGGAATAAATTTCAAGTCCATTTGATTCATAAAATATTTTTAATTAATTAAACACTTTTTGGGATCATTTAATTCTCCATGCATATTGATACATTACATTGGCTTGAAATTTTGGCATGTTGTAGCATCTGTCAAGAGAAACATCCTCTATTTTTTCCAAAGTTAGAGGAGGTTCCTATACAGAGATCCATTTTTTTCAAGTTCTTGCACTTTATTTCCTTAAAATAATCATGGAAATTAGCATATTAATTAATAAATTCTATGAATATTTTAGAAGGTCCACCATGATAATTTCATGGGTCAAGTCATTTAAAATGCACTTAAATTTTACAAACACTAAATCACTAAAATAATTAACTTTGGAAAATATAAATATTTAAATGACATTATTTTTTATCTCCACTGTGGCTTACGATCCAGAGAACTCACTGTAAAAAGTTCAAAATATTTTGAGTTCTTTTGATAACTTAAGTTCATTTTTAAAGATAAATATCATTTTTGACACTTAAATAATTTTTAAAAAATCAAAATAAAACTGAATAAATTATGAAACTTAGCTTTTTGAGTTCTTTGTGATCAGGGATATTTTATAAAAATAAAATAATATTTAGAATAAAAACTTGATTTTTAACCTATTTTACATATTTAAAATAATTAAAAATTCATTAAAAAAACACAGAAAAAAATTCATGGAAATGTTCAAAATTGATTCCTAATCACTTAGGAACAATTATAATATTTTCCATGATTTTCCAAATAAAGATATTGAATTTCCAAAAAAAATTCATAGAAAAAAACTCATTCATGCTAAAAATGAGTTTCCACTAAAATAATTCTAATAAATCAAAGTAAAATAAAAAAAAATATGAAATTTGTTCTATTAGATTCTCTAAGCTCAGAGAGATTTTTTAAAGACACAAAACTTAATTTCCATCATTTAAAATATTTTATTGTTATTAAATAATCCAGAAATTAAAATAATTCTAGTACATCACAGAGAATTCAAATAATCATGAAATTTGGTCCAAAGACTTCTAATGTCTAGGTCTACCTCTAGTAAAAATTTCAAAGGATTAGAATTTACCTTGGTCAAGTTAGAAATTTTCTTTGAAAAATCTTATTTTTGCATGAAAATAATTATATAAAATAAATTAAATTTTGAAAAATCACATTTTCTCCCCTGATATCTTAATTGACCCATGAATGAGGTAGGGTAAAAATTTTAAAGTTATTTGAATTAAATTTGACAAATTATGGACTGTTAGAGCCTTAGGGGCAAATGTGTAATTTTAGAAATTTAGCCTTAATTAACATTTAGGCTTAATTTAAGGAGGGAAATGGGTAACCTCTGTTCTTAATCAATTTATTTGATGCTTGAAACACAAGAGGTTAATTGTTAGAAACCTGTCTCACTTTCCTCATTTAAAAGATAAGTTAATCAATTTCAAAAATATTAAAATTTGGAAGTTTATTAAAATTAAATGATCCTGGACTTACGGGTATGAATTTTGAAGTTAATAATTAATCAATTTAATAACCCTATATTGATTTTCAAATAAAATCCAAATCATGAATCATGACCACTTAAAGCTTAACCTTTTCAAAGCTAATTAAGACACTCACCTAGGTCTTAAGAGCTTAGTGGTGACTTAAGCCAAATCAAAATTGACTAAATAAGGATTAGAGAAATAAACATAACATAATCAAACATCCGTGAAGCACCACTAAGCCTAATTAAAAAAAATTTGCTAAGTGTTCAAGTTACACCAACTTGCCCTTTAAAGAAAATCACTCACATAATTTTCAAATTAAATAATAAATGATAATTACCCCTTTCTTAGCGATAATTAAGGCATCAATGTTCACTGAGCATTATAAGTATTTACAGAATGAACCATTAAGCAACATAATAGATTTAAATGAACTCAAGGTTTTTCACCAGTTGGTGAAAAGGAGGCGTGGACCTGCTTCCTTCTCCTAACTTATTGGATACCTCAGAGGTCTATTAGACTTAATATACTTTGCTCAATGAAATTATCCTTAATTAAACTTTTAAGGACTCACCAAAATACAACATAGAGTTAGGAAAACCACTAGAACTTTACTTTTCCTGCTCTTCATAAATGCCCTCACATGCATTTTTAAGTTTCAGGTGGTGGAACGAGAAGACTCGCCAGGTACGCTTTTACAGTTTATAGTACCGTTTTTCTTGTGCCTTTTCCTTACATGCTTTATTCTTACGTTGTTTCTCTTTTATACTTGCATTTACCTACATGTATGAAAACAACATAAACTTGCATGTTAACCAAAACCAAAATCGAAACTAAAATTTAAAAACAACCAAGATAGAATTCACCCCCACAACATTGACAAAATAAAACAACTCAAAAATTAATCACAAACATCACACAAAACTACAATTGCAACTAAATTAAGATGTCTCTATCGGATGATCTGAAATTCCTCAAAGGAGATAACCTACGGATGCTAATCTAAATGAAAGTATGGAACTCATTAAGTTGAGTTTAGTAAATTCATTTGGACTAAGTGAATCCATGAAATTATGGAACTCATTAAGTTGAGTTTAATAAGTTCATTTTGACTAAGTGAATCCAATAGATAATAGTGGTCCCGGAACGAAGGAACCGTAGGATCCTAACCGGTGTCGCTCTAATCAACTTTAATATGCCTTCATAAAAATTAAAGAACTTCAACCATAGGGCCACCTGATTTGACAATATAACTTGACACACTAGAAAACTCAAACTCGTTGCGGCGAGGAGCTTAGAGCTATCACGGTCGGCAGCATGGTCCCTTGCCACCAGCATTTGTAGTCTTACTCACCTTAGTCTAGCTAGTCCATTGTAATTGCTTCCTTTGTCCTATTAAATAATTTATTCAGGTTCTTTGTGTAGATTTCTTCATTACTGTCATTTGCATCACATAAGCTAGTGGGGAAGATAAGACACTTTTGAGGAGAGTAACTCTTCCACCATTTGACAAGTAAGAGCTGACCTAACAATAGAGTTTGTCTTGAATTCTATCCACAATATGATCAAATTTAACTTATTTAGTTCTACCTTTCATAAGCAAAGCTCCAAGATATTTGATTGGTAGTTGTCCAACATTAAAACGAGTGAAATTAGAAATCCAATTCTTCATAACAGGCTTAACCTTCTGACTGAGAACAACTACACATTTTTTGATATTTAAAACCATGCTAGAGCTTCTTTGGAAAGGTTCTAAGCATTTAAAGATAGATCTAACAACAGGCTTAGAAGCTTTAGAAAATACTATAATGTCATCAACAAAAGCAAGGTGATTTTTAAGCATATTAGATCTCTAACTATAAAGGGAATGAGGTGCTTTAATAGGAACGTAATTTAACATTCTAGAAAGATAATCTAGAACTAGGATAAAAATTGAGGTAGAAAGGGGATTACCTTGCTTAATGCCTCTAGAAGCACTGAAGAACCCATGAGAACCTTCATTGACAAAAACTGATTGATGATTATTAGACAGCCATCTACCAATAATGGATACGAAGGAAGGAGAGAAACCTCTAGCAGTGAGAACCACAATAATAAAATCACATCTAATAGTGTCATATGCCTTCTAGATATTTAGTTTGAATATGATATTACCCCCTCTACACTGTCTGTCCAGATCCAATACCAGCTCCTAAGCTAAAAGGACATTGTCCACTACGCTTTCACCTTGAACAAAAGCAGTTTGATTATCACTAATGAGATGGCTGAGATGAGGTTGTAATCTATTAGCAATTAATTTGCTGATGACCATAGAAATAACAGAAGTCAGGCTAATGGGTCTGAAATGCTCCCATTTGAACTTGGCTTTATCCTTAGAAATTAGAGTAATAGTAGATGATGTGAAATATTTAGGAAGGTCAGACCCCCAAAAGAAGCTTTGAATTGTCATAATGATAGACCTCTCAACAATACTCCAAGCTTTCTTATAAAAGTCAGCTGTGAAACCATCAGGCCCAACCACTTTAGAGCTATCAATTAAAGATAGAGCCTCTCAAATTTCTTTTCTATCAGGGATAGCAGTAAGATTGAAAGCTTTAGTTAATGTAACCTCCTTCCCATAAATACCATTATGGATAGGATCCTTTTCCACAAGAGATTGGGTAGACATTTCCTTAAAATAATTCACAGCACTAGAGGCAATACAATCAGCATTATGATGCCAAACCCTAGACTTGTCAAGAATCTTAGGGATAGTATTGCTTCTTCTCATGTAGTTAATACAGGCATGGTAAAATTTAGAATTCCCGTCACCCTCATAGAATTTGAACTTGACAGCCTTTTGTGCATAGAGCTCTTCCTGCATAGATATGACATCCAATAATTCTTCATTAGCTTTAAATAAGTCATAAATCACCTCAAAATTGGATTCCAATAAGTGCTCCCACTTTAGTATAGATTCTTCAACATTCTTAGCTCTAGCATTAACATCACCAACCATCCTCCAATTCCAGTGAGACAGTTGTTTACTCACTTTCTTGTGTAGCAACCAAAGCTTTACCCATGGGTTTGGGTTATTACAATCTTTCCAGGCTAAAGCAACTTGATTTAGGAAATCCTTATGGAGTGACCACATATTCAAATACCTGAAAGAAGATCTTTTCCTGGTGGGGGCTGCAGCAATAGTTATAAGCAATGGTCTATGGTTAGAGCCACACGTATTCAGATGTTGTACAGAAGTGTGGAGGAAATCTTTCATCCAAAAATCATTCACCAGCACTCTATATAATCTTTCCCAAACCTTCCCTCTCCTCCAAGTAAATTTGGGGCCAAGAAAACCTAAATCAAACAACCTAGCCTCCTGAATTTTCTCATTGAAGAAGCTGATCAGATTAAGATTAAGACTTCTACCTCCTTCTTTTCAGAAAGGGATGCCACACAATTAAAATCTCCTCCAACAAACTAGGAGGAGTTGAGGTTGCTGCCAATATCCAACAAGTGACTCCATAAGTCTTGTCTTTCCACTGCTAAACATTCAGCATAGATGAAAGTGGCCAAGCTACTAATATCACCCATTAAGATTTTCAAATGAAGAAACTGCTCATGATCCCTGATAATATCACACTAAATCTCCCTTCTACAGAAAACCCATTCTTTATTACTAATATTGGGGAGTAAATGAAAACCATAGAAGTTATTAGTGATTTTTTGAATATTTTTAGACACCATTGGCTCCAAAATAGCAATAATCCAAAATTTATGCATCATAATGAGATTAATTAATCTATTAAGGGATCTAGAATGAGCCAATCCCCTAACACTCCAGCATAGAAACTTTATTAACCAAAAGAGATAAATTTCTCCCTCCTAGTTCTTACCCCAATAGCAGCTTGCTGAGAAGTGCCTTCCCCTCTTGTAGATTGAGTAGTAGCTAAATTTTTAAGGTCCTGTATAGTTTTCTTCTTCTTTTTAATTTTTTGAACCTGCCAATCCTCTTCTAATGCTGCATTCATCTTATTAATTAAATAGTCTTCTAGAGAGAAATCCCCATGTTGATCCTCCTCTTGAATTTCCCCTTCATTAGCTTGTGTTTCTAACAACTGATTGTTAACTATCTCTTCATTTATCACTGCTTCAGTTATAACAGTTGGATGGTGCCCCAAGGTAAATTCTTTCTCAACAACAATATCTCCCAACAAATCTAGAGATTCCACAGCTATTGCAACACCAGTGGAAACCATAACATCATTTATCTCCTGTATTTCTTCATTTTCGAAATCCTCCTCTATATTCCCCTTATCCTCCTTTTCCCCATTAACCACCTGCCTTTTCCTCAGACCAGGATGAAGTCTATAACATTTATGATCAGTGTGGCCAAACATTTTACAATGGTGACAATAATATGGTCTTTGTTCTGTAATAATTTTCTGCCAATATCCATTATGTTCAGTACCAAGCCAGATTTCCTCAACGCCAGGAAGAGTAATGTCCCTTTCCACCAAAATTCTGGCCACTGAAGGTCTGGAGAGATTAAAAGTGGGCACATATAGTTTAAGAGGTCTTCCTAGTGTCAAACCAATACTAAATAGTACCTTATGATTGAAAAAATGGAATTTAAGACCAGACAATTTGAACCAATAGGAACAATAGGTAGTTCTTTACTTTGGTCAAAGTCTAGATTCCGTTTAAGTAACTTCATTGTAACCCCTTCAAACAATTTGGAATTTTTTTAGAACAGCTTTGCATAGTCCTCCTCTCTTGATAAATTGATTAATATATGTCTTCCATCCAGTAGCCCAACCCTCCAAGCTCCATTAAATTTCAGGCTATCAAAAAAGTTTCTAATAGACTTACATTTTTCAATTAGACCTTGGATGTCCTCTTCAGAATAAAAGATTGCCATTTTCCCTTCTTTTCTAACATTAGGTTTAAACAATGGGTCAACACCCTCATGGTAGGCTAGAGGAAAAACTAGCTCATCATAGTTTTTAATGGTCTCAAATCCCTTCCCCACAATATCAGCAAAAGTGGCTTTTGACTACTGAACATTAGTATTCATATCCAGTGTATTTGGGTCAGCCATCAGTAAACAGGGAAATAAATCAGAGTTCCTGAGGAACCAAGTAATAGCAAACCAAAAAGAAAGAATAGAAGCAAAGAATAGCTAGTTCATCAAAACACAAAGCTAAAGCCAGCTAACTTTCCCAAAAGCCTTATATTTAGTTGAACTAGAAACCCAGGAAAAGTTGAAGTACTAATGCAGAACAAAAGAAACCGGCAAAGAAGAAGAACCCACAAAAAAATCAGAGTGCCTTTTCCAATGGAACAGTATGATTTGAAAACTAAAAGCTCGGGAAGAAAGGTAAGCTTAGTAAAACCAAACGAGAGTGTGAAGATCACTTCAATACACAACAAACAGAAAAATTTGTCTAGTAAATCTTGAAAAATATCTACACCCTATCAGAGCAGAGGTAAACCCAACCGCCATATATATATATATATATATATATATATATATATATATATATATATATATATATAT
>JXCR01144223.1:0-17196 GCA_002079205.1 Phalaenopsis hybrid cultivar | reverse complement strand
TATATATATCTTTTTTTTAAAAACCCTGTTTGTGCCAATTAGGCACCAAACAGGAAATGTCATTAAGGATGCATATTAGAAAAATAATGTAGCAGAAATTAAGATTATCCCCAACCAAAATTAATAAAATCATAAGGGGAGGCTTTTTTCCAATGAGCTATCGTAAGGAGCTTCCCATCCTTAGCCCATTTATTAAGCTAGAAGTTAATGTGTGCCTCCCCCAGTTCTAGAAGGACAGGTCCTCAGCTTTATCCCTAACTATTAACATATTTACCCAAGTTTTGGAGTCACCAAGTTTCTTAGTGGCAAGGGAGGTTTGACGACCTTTACAGTATTTACGAAGCATGAATGCATCCCACATAAAATCCTATTGCATGAATTTGATCCATAGTTTGCAAAAGTTAACAATGCTAAGATGTTGCAGCCCTCTAAATCCTAGCTTTCTTTCATTAACAGGTTTACAAGTTTTCTGCCAGTTAGTCTAATGCATTTGCTTCCTTTGCCTAGCCCAGAGAAACCTATTTAAGCTTCTTTCCAAGCGTCTTTGATTATACTTGGTCATAGTGGGCGTTTGCATAAGATAAGATGGGAAAGTGGTGAGTATGGCTTTAAGAAGTGTGATCCGACCCATATTTGATAAGAAAGAATTTGTTCAATATGACAGTTGTTGATTAATCTTATCAAGAATGGCTTCATAGTGAGTTTACTTAAATCTTCCTTTGCTGAGTGGAACACCTAAATTCTTAAGAGGGTTTGTGCAAGAGCTGAATCCTGCTAAATTACTTATCCACTGCATAATAAAAGCTTGTACTGATTTGTTGAAAAGGATTTGACATTTTCTATGGTTGAGCTACATTCCAAGAGCTGTTTGGAAGTGATGTAGGCAGAATTGAAGAGCCTTGATAGCTGGTTTAGTGGTTGTGGGAAAGATGATAATATAATCAGCATATGCTAGATGAATAACATCAATATTGGACATGTGTCTAAAGCATAAGGAAGGTGAGTTGTTAATGGTCAAATTGAGGCGCCTGGATAAATAGTCTAATACAAAAATAAAAATTAAGGGGAATAAAGGATCTCACTGTTTGATTCCTCTAGTAGCATTGAAAAGACCATAAGCTTGACCAATGATCAAGATAGAGTTAGCATTAGTAGGGAGCCATGTTTGAATCAGAGAAATTTAGTCTGAAGTGAAACCCCTTGCCTGTAGTACATCCATTATAAACTGTCAAGTGATAGTGTCATAAGCCTACTACAAATCAAGCTTCTAAATAGCTTTGCCACCTCTATAGAATTTTTCCAAATCCTGTAAAAGTTTCTGAGCCAAGAGAACGTTATCAAAAATGGACCTCCCTTCAACAAATGCAGATTGATTTGTGCTAATGAAATGTGGTAGATGAGGTTGTAATCTATTTAAATTGAATTTGCTTATGACTTTAGAAAGAACATTAGTCCGACTGATGCGTCTAAAGTGCTCCCATTTAGTCCTGATATTAGTTTTGGGGATAAGGATTATGGTTGTAGTAGAGAAGCATATGGGTGGGTCATAACCCATAAAGAAGTAATGAACTGCTTGGATGTCCTCCATCGTTACATTGTGTCAAGCAATTTTGTAAGAGGTTGAGGTCAACCAATCAGGACTTGTAGCCCTATTACCATCCACAAAATTAAGAGCCTGCCAAATTTCTTCATCTTGAAGTATGTGAGTGAGTTGTAAACCTTAGTTATACTCATGGTTAGGTTGGAAGAGCTCAGAGTTGAATGCTGCTATTCTAGAAGAGTTAGGTTGAGCCAATAAGGATTTAAAGTAATGTAGTGCATTCTCAGCAATGTCTTGCACCTGAAGGAGCCAATGACCATCAGCATCTTGAATTTTCAGAATCATATTACAAGCTCTCCTATATTTAACGCATGCATGATAATACTTATTGTTTCTATCTCCCTCCATAAATCAGGATATAGCAACCTTTTTCTTAAAGACAGCTTATTGGCAAGCAACCACAGTGAAGAGAGCCTCATTGGCATAAATGAAGATATATATAGAATCCAAGCCCTCCTCATCCTCCTTCTCAATTTTGGATACTCTCTTTCAGTATCAATTACCTTAAGATGGACATCCCCAAAGTTGGTCCAATTCCATCTCTTCAAATGGGCACACAATGAATTTTGGAGTTTCCAAAAATTTTCCCATGGGTTTCCAGACTTTAGTCACAACATCTAGGAAAGGAGGGGAAGTCCAGACATTCTGGATTCTGAAAGGAGATTTTGGGATTTGAGTAAAACTGGAAATGAAGATCAGTAGTGGTCTGTGATAAGAACTAGATAGTGCCAAATGAGTAACTATGGTCAAGTGAAAGTTGTTCAGCCAGTTTTCATTAGAAAAGAATCACCCAGCCTCTCCCATAGCTTACCCTTTCTCTAAGTGAATCTATTCACTTGGAACTCCAGGTCATCAATCTTTGCTACCATGATGAAATCATTAAACATATTGAGTTTGATAAGTTCAAGACAGGGTTAGTCCAATGGTCTTCCCCCCTTTTTTTTGAAAGGAAAAACAATGCAATTGAAATCTCCACCAAGTAACCAACAGTGGGAAGCAAAGTGGCTTATAAAGACAAGGTTAGTCCAAAGGTCTTCCTATCTAGTAATTGTGCACCAAGCATACACAATGGTGGAGTAATAATCACAATCACCAATAAAAATATGAAAATGGGTGAATCAAGGTGACTCAATAAGATGGTCCACTTGACTTCTATTCTTAATAGAACCCAATTCTTTTGATTGACATTGGTAGCCAACTGATATCCATGAAACTTCTTACTGATCTTGCTAGAATTAATGGTGACCATAGGTTCTAATAAAGAAAAACTCCAAACCTTGTACATCCTAATTAAGTGGACGAGCCTATTAAGGGAACTAAAATTTGTAATTCCCCTAACATTCCAACACAGAAGATTGATCATGGAGGCTTGATACCCTTACCCATAGTTTTAGGAAGGTTTTTAAAGGCCTCTAGGGGTCTAATCGTATTTACCTACAAATTTCTTAATTCTAAAGAACCTCTTTTCTTCTTTTTAGTTGATATAGTAATCTTGTTGTCAACAAGTATTTGGGTGGAATGTAGGGTCTCCTAAAGGGTCTATTCATGGTTAGTGTCAGGATTATTCAAGATATTAGTATTATATAAACAGTTATCAAGATCCTTACCCTTCCTTGGATCATTATGATGTAGTTCTTGCCTTTCTGCTTCAAATGCAATACCCATTTTTTTTACCTCACTTTTGGTTGAGGTTTAGTTTTTTCTCTTTAATAGCCTGAGGTCTAGCCATAGGACTTTTCTATTGACTATTCTTAGAAAACTAGACATGGAACCCTCACCATTAGAAATTCTACTATCTTCTTTACTCAACTTGAAGTTCCACATATTGGTCTTAACCTCTAAGCACTTAGTATGTGGGGTCACTATAAGGGAAACTCAAAATGAGTCACCCTTAAGACTGCTTGACCTCAGGATTGACCATGGGTGTTGGTCTAGAGCTAAGGCACCCACTACACTCACTACACTCACTAAACTCACTGCACTCATCTACACTCACATTCACTCACAACCCTAAACTCAATTTTCTAGCCTAGGTCCCTTGATCCTTTTGAGATACTCATGTAGATTGTCCCCTAAACATACCAGCCATAGGGTTATAGTTTGACTAAGACCACTATGTAGAGGACCCAAAATGGGGTTTCCATTGTTCAATGGCTTGTTGGTAATAGTTGGTACCTCAACTCTACCAAAATACCCATCTTAACCTTTGACCCCTAAACACCCCCAAATTACCAAAATACCCCTCCATAACCTAAAATTCCATAAATTCTAAACAGATTCCAAAAAAATCTCAATAAATCCTAAATATTTCCAATTTTATTTTTCTCAACTACCAAATGACCCAATTTGGCTAATTTGACCATCTTTAACCAAAATCCCCAAATTTTCCTTTAAGGGCCCAAATTCCCCAAATTCATCCCAAATGTCCATCAATTTGATCTCAATTGGACCCAGTCACAATCCTAAACTCAAACTCACTCTTGATATGACCAATCTAGACCAAATCCAAGCTTAATTGGCCCATGATTTGAGCCCAACTTTTATTTAGGTCAAAACCCCAATTTTGACCATATGACCTAATCTCACTAAATTGAACCCATAGCGTAGTCAATTAGCTCCAATTAATGTTGAAAAATATTTATAACACTCTTATACATCAAAATAAACCATCAATTGGCATTGGTGAAGCCTCAAATCCATTTGATTTTAGCTTAAATCCAAAATTTCCAAATTTAGCCCCAAGTTGGCTAAGTCCCCAAATTTTACCCAATTGATTGCCTTAACCCCCAAATTGGCATCCAATTCATGTTTAATACCCTTCATGGGTCCCTATTGAGCATATGAAACAATAGATTTGGACTTAACCCAAGGCTAACCCAAGCTAGACGCAAGCCTCGTCCAACATGACCAAATTGACTAAAAATCAAAATTTCCTTTAAATTGACCCTTCAATTGAGCTCAAAACCACTTCCATTCTCCACCAAAGTTGTTCCTTATGATCATTTACACCAAATTAAACATTTATTTGGGCCAATTTTCCATTCTTCACCAAAGTTGTTCCTTGTGATCATCTACACCAAATGAAACAATAAATTGAGCCAATTGGGGAACCTAGCCCAAACCCAAGTTTTGGTCATTTTCACCCACTTGGACCCATGCACTAAATGTGACATAACCACCCTAAAGTCACCAAATTAACTCCATCACAGCCATTAGTTGGATTTAGTGACCAGCCCAAACACCATAAAAACACCTAAATCCAGTGATGGACTAAAGGTCCCCCAAATCAAGGGATATTATTTTTAAAAATGCTTGTGCTTAAGATATCCTTACCAAAGATAGGTCTTATTGCTTTAAATTGTAGTGACATATTCCCCTTGGTTCCTTGAGCTCCTACCTACCATCCCCTGGCCGGCCGGCCATCCTAGTGGCCAGAAAAGCCCAAAGCCGAGAGCCATACCCATGGTACCTCACCCAAATCAAGTTTAGAGGCCAGCTCAGCTAAACCAATGGATGGAGCTCCCCTGCCTTCAACCTAAGCACCACAATGCACCCAAGCTTATGCCCTGAAAGCCACCCCATGACCATTTTTTATAAAACCTCACCTCCACGGCCATGCGTGGTGTGCTAAAGTTTCCATAGAAAGGCCTATCCAAACTTCACACAGAGCTTCCCTAAGATCCCCTCTATGCTTTCCAACCATTTTCCCCCTCCAATTCTCACTATTATAGCTCAATTTTGAGTTTGAAACCTTGCCAGAAACAAGGACAGAGTCCAATATACCTTCACAGTCCACTAAACCTAAATTAACTCTACCTACACCTTTACAATAGTGAAAGAAGCCAAAGCCCCATAAAATCCCCCTTCCATAGAGCCCCTACCATAGTTTTAGACCAACACCCAAATCTGGCTGTGACAGAATTCATACCTATGCCTTACACGAAAACCAAAGACTCAATCTCTAGCCTCTTTGGATCATAAAAAATGTGCCAAGACCCTCTGATTGAAGCTTCACTTCTCAAAGCAAAGGTATAAAACCTCACCTCATCCGGAGCCTATTTTCATTCTCCATTTAATTAGGCTTATTTTAATTGCATGATTACCGTATGGATGTGTTCGTCTCACTTAGACGAGTCCATAGGATCAAACCCGAGGTGATTTGATTGAGTCTAAGCTGAGATATTAGGGTTTTAGTGTGGACGGTCACGAGATCATTCTATCGAGGACGATGACGGGGAGTCGTTTGATTGAGCGTGTATCAAATGGACGAAGGAGATCGAGCTAGACTGCGCTTCGGGACATAACTCGTGGGCTGAGTAAGTAGCTACGTGGACAGCAGCGTCCAACCAGAGCACGCCACGTATGCCTTCAGAGCTGCCTAGGATCTAGTCAGTACACGCGGTTTAAATAGATAAATAGAACTTTTTCTTATTTATTTAATTACCCCTAACTTAAAAAATTCATAACTTTGTGTAGAAAAATCACAAAAATAAAATAAAAATACCCCTTGTACTGTGAATAGAGGAGAGTAATGTGGAATAAATTTCAAGTCCATTTGATGTATATTTTATTTTTAATTAATTAAACACTGTTTGGAATCATTTGATTCTCCATGCATATTGACACATCACCTTGGCTTGAAATTTTGGCACGTTGTAGCATTTGTCAAGGGAAATATCTTTTGATTTTTCCAAAGTGAGTTGAAGTTCCTATACAAAGAACCATATTTTTCATGTTTTTGCACATTATTTCCTTAAAATAACCATCAAAATAAGCACGTTGACTAGAAAATTCCAAAAAAATTTTGGAAGGTCCACAATAACTAGAGAAGCTTTTTAGAAAAAATCTCATGGGTCAAGTCATTTAAATTAAACCTAATTTTCACAAACCTAAATCATTAAGATAATTAATTTAGGAAATTATAAACATTTAAATGACTTGATTTTTGATCTCCACTATGGTTCCTAATACAGAGAACTCACAATAAAAATTTCAAAATATTTTGAGTTAATTTGAAAACTTAAGTTGATTTTTAAAAATAAACATCATTTTTGGCATTTAAATGATTTTTAAATATCAAACTACAACTCAAAAAATTATGAAACTTAGTTCTTTAAGTTCTTTGTGATCAAGGGTATTTTCTAAAAATAAAATAATATTTAGAATAAAAACTTGATTTTTAACCTATTTTAATCATTTAAATAATTTAAAATCCCCAAAAATAACAAAAATAAGAAAACTCATGAAAATATTCTAAATGTCTTCTTAAGCACTTAGGAACAATTATAATATCTTTCCTGATTTTTTAAATAAAGGTATTGAATTTTAAAGCTTAAAAATGATTTTTAAATGCTAAAAATGAGTTTTCAATAAAATAATTCCAATAAATCAAATAAAATCTAGAAAAATATAAAATTTTCTCCTCTAAGTTTTCTGACCTTAAGGAGACCTTTCAAAAATATAAAACTTGATTTTATCCATTTAAAATATTTTATATTTAATAAATACCACAAAATTTAAAATAATTCTAAAAATTCAAATAAAATTAACAAAATCATGAAATCTTGTCCAAAGCCTTCTCTGGTCTAAAGTTACTTCCAGTAAAAATTTCAAGGGATTAGGACTTACCTATGTCAAGTTAAAAATTTTCTTTGAGAAATACTATTTTTTCATGAAAATAATTTTATAAATTAAATTAAATTTTGAAAAATCACATTTTCTCCTCTGATGTCTTAATTGACCCATGAATGAGGTAGGAAAAAAATTCTAAAGTCATTTAAATTGAATTTGACAAATTATGAAGTAATAGAGCCTTAGGGGCAAATGTGTAATTTTAGAAAATTAGCCTTAAGTAACCTTTAGGCTTAATTTAGGAGAGAAAAGGGTAACCTCTGATCTTAATCAATTTATTTGATTTTTGAAATACAAGGGATTAATTGGTTGAAACTATTCTCACTTTTCTCATTAAAAAGATAAGTTAATAAATTTCCAAAGTTTGAAACACAAAAGGTTAATTGGTAGAAACCAACCTCACTTTCTTAATTGAAAAGATAAGCTAATAAATTTCTAAATTATTAAAATTTGGAAGTTAATTAAAATAAAATGAGTCCAAATTAAGATTAATAAATTTCTAAATTATTAAAATTTGAAAGTTTATCAAAATTAAATGATCCTCGATAAGTTAATAAATTTCTAAATTATTAAAATTTGGAAGTTTATTAAAATTAAACGATCCTGGACTGGGGTATGACTTTTGAAGCCAATAATTAATCAATTTAATACCCCTATTTTGATTTTCAAATAAAATCCAAGTGGGGTATGACTTTTGAAGCCAATAATTAATCAATTTAATACCCCTATCTTGAAAAAAGATAAGTTAATAAATTTCTAAATTATTAAAATTTGGAAGTTTATTGAAATTAAATGATCTAGATAAGTTAATACATTTTAATTATTAAAATTTGGAAGCTTATTAAAATTAAAATGAGTCCAAATTAAGATTAATAAATTTCTAAATTATTAAAATTTGAAAGTTTATCAAAATTAAATGATCCTCATTAAGATTAATAAATTTCTAAATTATTAAAATTTGGAAGTTTATAAAAATTAAATGATCCTCGATAAGTTAATAAATTTCTAAATTATTAAAATTTGGAAGTTTATTAAAATTAAACGATCCTGGACTGGGGTATGACTTTTGAAGCCAATAATTAATCAATTTAATACCCCTATTTTGATTTTCAAATAAAATCCAAGTGTTAATAAATTTCTAAATTATTAAAATTTAGAAGTTTATTAAAATTAAATGATCCTGAACTTAGTAATAAATTTCTAAATTATTAAGATTTGGAAGTTTATTAAAATTAAATGATCCTGGATTTAGAAAATTTCTAAATCATTAAAAATTTGGAAGTTTATTAAAATTAAATGATCCTGACTTAGGGATTATGACTTTTGAAGTCAATAATTAATCAATTTAATACCCCTATTTTGATTTTCAAATAAAATTCTGATCATGAATCATGACCATCTAAAGCTATACCCCTTTTTGATTTTCAAATGAATTTCAAATATGAGTCATGATCACCTAAAGCTTAACCTTTTCAAAACTAATTAAGACACTCACCTAGGTCTTCGGCTTAGTAGTGACTTAGGCTAAATCAAGTTTCATTTAAATAATTAAGACACTCACCTAGGTCTTAAGGGCTTAGTAGTGACTTAGGCTAAATCAAGTTTCATATAAATGAGGACTAGAAAAGTAAATATCATTGAAAAATAAAACATCTTTCAAACACTACAAGCACAATTAGGGTTAAAATTTGGCTAAGTATTCCAACAACACTAACTTGCCTCTTTAAGGGTATTCACTCAGCAAAACCTGTCTCTCCCAGCTAAATTCTTCCTTCCTTAGAAGAGCTTGGAGCTAGCATGGTGGGCAGCACGACCATCTTCAATAGCAAAACCTATCTTCCCCAGCTAAACCAATCTTCCTTCCTTAGATATCTTCAACAGCAAAACCTTTCTTCCCCAGCTAAACCAATCTTCCTTCCTTAGACTTAAACAGTCCATAGGACTTCGAGGTTGCTTGCTTATGCAACATAAATCCTCACCTTATCTTTAGGCCTTTTGTATAGCCTTGCTATATAATATAAGCCCTAAATCGTCTTAGGACTCCGAGGTTGTCGTTTGTCACGACTTAAACCCTCAGATCTTTCAGGCTTTTTTTATAATAGTTTCACACAAATATAAGTCCTAACTAAAAAAATTGGCAGGATGAAACACTTAAATTTTTCTCCTTAAAACTGAAGCCAAACATTAGGATAGCTTCGGAAGTCACCAAGGTTTGGCTCTCGATCCATTACTTCCCCTAGTTCTTCCTCCTTTAGACTCTATAACAAAATATTCCAAATTTGAACCAATCCCCTTTCACACTTCTACGTCTGATCTCATTGAAGTGTCCTACCCTTTGAAATTCCTTGAAGATAATATTTCCTAATTTTTATCGAGAGTATTCTTAAGTGACTTCGGTCATTTAAGATGTAAATAACTATACGGGCTTGCCCTTATAGGAAGCTTCTATGAACCCAGCTTAAAATAAACCCTATTTAATTTTTCATATTAAATTGGAGAATTTGTCGGCAAATAAAATGGTTTCATAGACCAGACGGATGTCATACTTTTTTTAGTTTATTTGATCAAACCTCATCCCCAAGTCTTGTGTTTATCCTTCGGGATAGATACAGGGTCTGAGGTATAGTGCTCTTTCATTTAAACTATGAAAAATATGGGGTCAATATGATTTCATACTTTTCTAAACTTCAACGTCCTTCCGAAGCGGGCGACGGGATTTTGATTCCGGTGACCGACATCATCTTACGGGCAACTCCAACCAAAAATTGTGTCGACACATTTGTACAAGGGAAATTTTAAAATAGACCATTGAGGGGTAGCTGGACAACTCTTAGTGTTGTGAGGATTTTGGGGGTTAGACAGAGGAGGATTGCCATCTTTGCCGAAAGGAGCTGAGTCAGTGGCCAAAAGTAGTTCCTCTAGTTCAATAAGAGTTTTAGAATGAATCAGTTGTGTCTGCTCCACATCAATATCTACTCTAGGATTAAAGCCTGTAACACTAGCCCTCACAGGTTCCTGCTAGAACTGTTTCTCAGCACATACACTGTTTGCCACCCTTAGTTCCACTCTATTATTTTAGTTCCATCCATTTTGAGGTTTAAAGTTAGAGTGTTGCCTATAACAATGGTCCATAGTATGCCCAAGCATACTACGATGAGTAAAGTAGAATGGATTTTATTCCATTATGATTGGTTGCCAATAACCAACATGTTCAGTAACTAGCCAAACCTCATCAAATCGTGACAAGGTGATATCTCTTTCAATTAAGATCCGGCAAACAGATGGTCTTGATAAGTTGATGTTGAAATATAAAGTTTCATTGGCCTACCCAGTAAGGCCCCAATGGAGAAGAAAACTATATGGTTAAAGAAGTGCAATTTCAGATTGGGGAGTTTAAACTAGATTGAGATTATTAGCAATTCCTTCTTTTGATCAAATGCAGGGGTCTAGTTCAGTAGCTTCATTGTGGTCTCTTCAATTTGTATGAATTCTTTGGAAAACAACCTAGCATATTCTTTTTTCTTTGTGAGGTGAATCATACAATGCCTGCCAACAAAAAGCGCTATCTTCCAATTTCCAACAAGTTTCAAGTCATCAAATGTTTTCCTAATTAAGTCCATCTTTGGATGTGCCATTAGAAAATTTTCAATTAGTGTGTAAATCTTTGTTAGGTTTCCATTTTCTAATCAGAGAAGATAAGTGCATGCTTTCCGGCATTCTTGCTACCTTCTAGGATCCGATCACATTGCATTTTGCCCTCCATTGCATCATAGTAAGCCTACAAGAAAACCAATTTTTCTCCAAGTGAGGATCCACTCAGTTCAACACATGTTATAGTCGCATAGTATTGTTTTGCCCATGAACTTTGAGTCCACTGCAAGCAGTTCAGCTGTCATATAGAAAGAGAGCAAAGCAGAGGCAAAAACAAAAGCTAAGGCCCAGCTTAGCTACAATAGTTCAATGGAATAGTAACCAAATGATTAAAAAAATTTGAGCCCAGGGAGACGTATGACTTTAGAAAAATGACTATGAAGAGGGCAGCAAGAAGAAGTAGTCTCATAAGAAGCTGCAACCACACTCCCTAAGCCATACCTATCGACCAGCAGAGAGGAGTCTCCATTAAAGAAGCGCTAACAAAGCACATTGCGCCGCCATTATATATATATATATATATACACACACACCATGAGTGGCGGCAGGTTTCTTTGGTGCCCTGCTAGGGTTTTGGCAGAATGGATGTAGTTGCTGCTGCTGATGGCCTAATATCAGCTGCTTTCTCAAGTTAAACTAGTTTTCTCTCCGCTCATCACTGGTTTCTTCAAGTTTTGCTTTTCTCTAGCTTTTTACCTCTTCCTGAGCTTTGGCTTTTTCAAATAATTAATGTTTGATTGCTTAGTCCCACTGTTGTTGTTTTGTTTTGTCTGATTACTTTGGTTTTATCTCTACTATTTTGTCTCTATTGTCTCTTTTGTTTGCTCTACTTCTCCATCTACTGCTCATTTGGTTGTAACCGACATCTCCACTAGTTACCTTGATCCTTTCATAGTTCCTGTGTTGTGGGGTGTTTACAGAGATGACTGACCCTAATACTCTTGATATAGCCACAAATATTTTGTAGGCTAAGGCCACTTTTGTTGACATTGTTGGGAAAGGTTATGATAATGTTCAAAGTCCTGATGACTTGGTTTTTCCTCAAGAGCATCATGAGAGTAATGACCCTCTATTCAAACCTATATGCAAGAAAAGTGGGAAAATGGCTATCTACTATACTAAGGAGGACTTAAATGGCCTAACTGAATGTTATAAATTCACCTTATTTGGAAAATTTCAACTAGGCCATCTAAAAATGGAATCTGTGAGAAGATTTTTTGATGGACTAAAGTTCAAAGGGGCATAGAAAGTGGGTCTTCTTGACGAAAGGCCTATTCTCATCAACCTAACAAGTGAAGAAGACTATGCTAGAATTTTCTCTAAACAATCTATTTGGATTGAAGGTATCTCAATGAAACTATTAAAGTGGACTCCCGATTTCAACCCTACTAAAAAATTACCCATTGTCCCTATTTGGTTTAAGTTAACTGGACTTTAACTCCATTTCTTCGACCACAAAGTTCTCTTCAACATTGGCAAAGCTTTGGGAAGACCTTTGAAGTTGGATGCCCCCACCTTCAATTTATTTAGACCCTAAGTAGCTAGAGTCCTGATTGAAAGAAACATTACCTTACCAGCTGTGGAGGAAGTTTGGTTAGGTACTGAGCACAGTGGATATTGGCGGAAAATCATAGCTGAACAAAGGCCTTACTATTGCCATCACTGCAAAATGTTTGGCCATACTGATGAGAAGTGCTTTAGTCTTCATCCCAACCTCAGAAGGAAGCTTCCCAGACCAAATTCTGAGGGTTTAGAGGCACAAGGAATTGAGTTTCCAGATGTTGCTGGAATGACTGCCCAGGATTCTGAAGTTCCAGGGACAAGGACTCAGGATGACACTTTACAAGAGTTGGCTGAATTATCTAAGAATATGGGAAAAGATGTTTTGGACCCTAACAATTCTCTTCAAAATGTTTTAAAACCTTAAACTGAGTAGCTTCACCTTATCCCACAATCCACTCAAGTTGAACAGACACAGTGTACTGCACTTCCAACACCTTCAGTCGAACAAAGGGAAACAACTATTGATATACCAAAGGGGGATCCTTTGCCATTGCAATTGGCTAAAAATTTAGAAGAGAGATGGCAAATTCAGAAAACAAAAAAGAAGAAAATTGTTCTGGAATTAAAGAACTTCCTTCCTTCTTTTTCTTCTTCGGAGGAAGACCTCCCTCTCTCTTCTAGCACTGTTAGAACTAGGGGGAGGGGAAAGTCCACCTCAATTGGTTAATGAACATAATATGTTGGAATGTTAGGGGATTAGCACATCCTAAATCCCTTAATAGAATTCTAGCCCTTAATAGGATGTATAAACCTTGGATCATTGCAATACTTGAATTTATTGTAACTAAACATGTCAACAGAATTGTGAGGAAGTTCCCTGGATTTCATATTATTTTTAACACTAACAGTAAAATTTGGCTTTTTACAGACAAGAAATTCAATGTACTATTCTCAAAGAAGGAGACCAATTTATCCACTTGAAGATTAACTTAAATTGCTATTATCGCTTTGCTACTTTCATTTATGCTGGCTGTACATCCACTGCTAGAAATGAACTTTGTCAACAGTTACAAGATCTCAACAATTCTATAAGGGATTTATGGATTGTTGGGGGTGATTTCAATTGTCTCTCTTCACCTAGTGAGAAGAAGGGAGGGAGATCTCCAGATAGCAACCTTATGAAATTTTTTAATAATAATTTTCAGTATGCTGGACTTTTTGATTTGGGTTTTATTGGTCCAAAGTACACATGGAGAAGGGAGAGGATTTGGAAGAGGCTGGATAGAGTTTTGGTGAATGATTTTTGGTTCAAAGATTTCCTTCACACATCTGTCCAACACTTGGTTATGAGTGGGTCAAATCATAGACCCTTACTCATTCAGATATCTTCCAACACTACTAAAAGTAAAGCCAAGTTTAGATATCTTAATATGTGGTCCATGCATGGGGATTTTCTTAATCAATTCTCTTTGACTTGGGCAGATGTTCATCATCACATCTCTGGTATCAACTATGGCTTTTACATAAAAAAGTCAGTAAACATCTTCTTAAATGGAATTGGGAGGTGGTAGGGAATATTGATAGTAAAGTTCTAGAAGCTGAACGAAAGGTACTACAGTTAGAACAGCTCATGACCTCTAGCAATGGGTCTGAAATTGAACTTCATTCTGTTAATGAACATCTGCTAGATGCAATCAATATGCAAAAGGATTTCTATGCTCAGAAGGCCAATATAATGAAATTTTGTGATGGGGATAAAAATTTTAAATATCACCATGCTTGCATCAACTATAGGAGGAAATGCAACACCATTCATAAATTCATTTCTTAGGAGGGTCATTGGATTACAACTATTGAAGGCATAGCTGGTAATGCTGTTCAATACTTTCAAGACGTTTTCAAACAAACTCCTGTCTCTTAACCTGCCATTCAATACACCTTATTTGACAAGGAAAGGGAGTTCACCCAAAGCCTATCTCTTACTGATATTCCTGATGAAAAGGAAATATGGGAAGCACTGAAATCAATTGACAGAACAAAAGTAGCTGGATCTGATGGGTTCACAACAGAC
This sequence comes from Phalaenopsis hybrid cultivar, assembly GCA_002079205.1. NCBI lineage: Eukaryota > Viridiplantae > Streptophyta > Magnoliopsida > Asparagales > Orchidaceae > Phalaenopsis > Phalaenopsis hybrid cultivar. Next base: position 2,740 of record JXCR01144223.1, on the reverse strand, counting down.
TTTTATAAAAAGGCCTGGCTGATTGTGAAGGGAGATGTCATTGCAATAGCCCAAAGCTTTTTCTGGGGGGGTGATCTCCCCAAATATTTCTCCTCCTCTACTATTACTTTAGTTCCTAAAGAAAAAACTCCTCACAAATGGGAAAAATTCAGACCCATTAGCCTTATTTATGTTATTTCAAAGATAATAAGCAAAGTTTTGGTCCATAGATTACAACCCCATTTGAACCAACTTATTTGCAGGAATCAAGCAGCCTTCATCAAAAATAGAAGTATTGTAGATAATGTTCTTTTGGCTCAAGAGTTAGTATTAGGTTTGGACAGAATCACTAGAGGAGGTAACATAATTCTCAAATTGGATATCAGAAAAGCTTATGACTAATTTAATTGGAAGTTTATTGAACAATTTATCATTGCTAGAGGTTTCTCCCCTTCCTTTTTCTCTCTAATCAATAGATGACTAGCTAACAATTTCCATTATGTCTTCATTAATGGAACTTCACATGGGTTTTTCAGTGCTTGAAGAGGTATCAAACAAGGTGACCCCCTATCCCCTACCTTATTTAATCCGGTTTTTGACTACTTATCTAGAATGTTGAATGATATGGCAGCCAGGAAACCCCACTCCCTTTATATTCATAGATATTCCATCTTAATTAATCATTTGGCTTTTATTGATGATATCATCAAATTTTCAAAAGCTTCCAAATCTGCTGTTAGATTATTCATGCAATGCTTGGTAAATTTTCAAAATGTTTCTGGAATGAAGTTGAATCATCAAAAGTGCATTACTATTTTCAGCAAACAATGCAAGAGTGAGCTTAAGACCTGGGTTTCTGACTTCACTGGATTTAACAATAGCCATCTTCCTGTGAAGTATCTAGGGGTATTTCTTATCAAAGGAAGAAATAAAAATTTTCAGTTTGATCATAATCTAGACAAGGTTCAAAGGAAACTGCAAGCATGGGAGAATTCTTATTTATCTAATGGCGGTAGGATAACCCTTCTGAAAAGTGTTCTATTTGTTATTCCATCTTATCTTCTGCAAATGAATATTATGAAAAAGGCTACTCAAAGATTATTGGAAGGTATGTTCAATAGATTTTTATGGGCTGGTCAAAGAAAGCAAAAACACTGGACTAAATGGGTTAAGATGTGTAAACCTTTTATGGAAGGAGGGTTAGGCTTGAATTCCTTTCCTCAAATAATGCATACTAACCTTTGTAAACTCTAGATTAAATTCAGATCTCAGTCCTCCCTTTGGGCTGAATTCTTATGGGGTAAATATTGTAAGCACCCAATTATCTGTGGGATTGGGAGCCTATTCTATTTAGAAAAAGATGTTACAGATTAGAGAGGAAGCTTAACAAATGTTTGTCTGGGAGATAGGTGATGGTTTGGTAAACATCTGGTGGGATAATTGGTCTTTAGACGGCAACCAACTTCAAGATCAAAATGCTCCAGCCTTTCCAGAGTATGTGAAGGATTTATGGGAACATGATAAGTGGAACCTTACTCCTATCCTTTCTTTTTGCAGCCGCCCTCAAATCTCCAATATTCTGAAAATCTCTGTTAAACATGGGAAAAAGGACAGAATTGCAATAAAAAAGAACATACCCCCAACTCATCCCCCCAACTGGTGGTGGATTGGGGTCATATAATTTGGAACAAATTTCTTACTCCTTCCATGTCCTTTTTCATATAGAGACTCTTCTCAAAGTTAATTCCCACTGATGATATCTTGAAATTGAAGGGTCTAAGAGGACCCTCTAGATATGTTTTTTGTCTGACTGAGGATGAAACATTTGCTCACCTTTTCTTTACCTGCCCCTGGGTACAGAAAAATTGGTCTATAGTACTTGGAAAGCTGAATGTTCCAACCATGAATCTATCATGGTACGTATTCTATAATTGCTGGTCTGATTGGAGGGGAATCAAACTTCAAGATATCCCCAACATTGTGGCTTGGTTTGTTTGGTTGGCTAGAAACCATATGAAGTATGAAGCTTCTCCTTTAGAGCCAATGAAGGTGGGTCAAAATTATATTGCTTATGTACAAAAACTGATTAAATTTTAAAATTTTGGAGCTGTGTTGGAGCTAAGCCCCTCTTCTAATCCTTCCATTACCAAAGATTTGAAAATTTACTGGTCTCTTTCTAAGTATGATAAATAAAACTTAACACTGATGGTAGCTACAAATCCCATTATGCTGGTATTGGTGGTGTCTTCAGGAATCAAGAGGGGGGGTGCATCTTATATTTTCAATCTCCTGTTATAGCTATGGATCCTCTTGAATCTGAATGTCAAGCTATTTTTTTGCCTTGAATTTAGCCAGAACTTGCAACTTCAACCAGCTGTGAGTTGAATCCGATTCCTTGCTGCTTATTAACATTATCAAGGGCTCTTGTGACACTCCTGGAACTTAATCAACTGGATTTCTGGGATTCATCAATTGCTGAAGAATTACTCTATAAAGTTTTCTCATATCCATAGAGAAGGTAACAAACCTTCCAATTGGCTGGATAGAAGGGGTCTTTACACTGAAGAACCTTTGGTGAGCAAAAGGATTCCTGGCTCTCTAGATTTCTTATTATCCAGTGATTATTTGTCTCTTCCCTATATTAGATAGCTCCCCTTGATGTTTTGAGAGGTTGTTTTCTTTTAAAGGCCTTCTTTTTCTTCATAACTGGTTTTCTTTAATTCAAATGAATTGGAGCTTGGCTCCTTATATATATATATAT
>JXCR01144221.1:233001-292881 GCA_002079205.1 Phalaenopsis hybrid cultivar | reverse complement strand
TTTGGGTTTATCAGAGTTTTACTTTAGAGGTTTTTATTTTATTTGAAGTTGTTGTCATTGTAACTGTTTATGTTATGCTGGCATATAGGCCGGGGTAATGGTTTATAGTGTTACCGCAATATTATCTTGACAGTATTCTCGTGTTGTTTTTGCTAATGAGGGATATTAGTGTTATTGTGGGGCTATTGTGGTATTATTATGGTTTTATTGTTGTGTCATTTTACCGTTGAAGAGAGTTTTTTTGCTGTGGCTTTATGGTTTTATTGTTGTGTGATTATGGTGTTATTGTCTTTATTGTTTTAATAGATACACTTGTTTTACTATAGTCTTCTTATTTGTAAAAATTTTTTCTCTTTAGAGCATTGTATTTCTATAATTTAAATCATTGCATGTAGAAAAGGAGGAAGATGGACGAACAAGCTAAGTACTATTTTTTGAACCATTTGACACAAATTTGTGAGCAATGAGATAGAGTTATTTATTTTTTAAAAAATACCCCCGATCACAGAGAACTAAAAAAAAATTTTATAAATGTTTGAGTTAAATTTTTTATTTTTAAAAATCATTTTTATGCCAAAAGTATAATTTATCTTTAAAAATCAACTTAAGTTATCAAATGAACTCAAAATACTTTGAAATTTATATGGTGAGTTCTCTGGATCATAAATAACAGTGAAGATAAAAAATCAAGTCATTTAAATGTTTATATCTTTTAAAATTAATTATCTTAGTGATTTAGGGTTTATGAAAATTAAGTACATTTTAATGACTTGACCCATAAAATTATTTCAAAAAGCTTTTATGGTCATGGTGGACCTTCCAAAAATTTCTTGGAATTTTCTAATCAACATGCTAATTTCCATGATTAATTTAAGCAAATAATGCATATAAACTTGAAAAATATGGTTCTTTGTCTAGAGATCTCTTCTGACTTTCAAAAATCAGATGATGTTTCCCTTGATAGAGGCTACAACATGCTAAAAATTCAAGCCATGGTGATAAGTCTACATGCATGGAGAATCAAAACATCTAAATCAATATTTAATTAATTAAAAATGAAATATGCATCACATGGACTTAGAATTATTTCCACATTGTTCTACNGAAATATGCATCACATGGACTTAGAATTATTTCCACATTGTTCTACTCTGTTCAGTGAGTAAGAGGGTATTTTTATTTTATTTTTGTGATTTTTCTACACCAAGATATGAATTTTTGAAGTTAGGGATCATTTTTTGAATTAATTAATTCCCTATTTCTCTATTTAAACGCGCGATGCCACCTCAACCTACGGCGGCTCCGAAGCTCCACGCAGCGCGTTCCCACTCGATGCCGCCATCCACCTCAATGCTGACTCGACCCGCAGTTTATGTTCTTAAGCGCTGTCTGGCTTGATCTCGACCATCCATTCAATACACGCGCGATCGAACGGTGCTCCATCATCATCCCCGATAGCCTAGCCCGAGAACCGTCCATCTTCTAGCCTTAAGATCTCTCTCATTTCTCACCCAAATTAGATGAATTTTTTTTTAAAACGGTCGTCTAGACTAAAAAAATACATCCATAAGGTGATCAAGCCATGAAATCAACTCAAAATAAATGGAGAGTTCAAATAGGCTTGGGAATAAGAGAAGTTTTATACATTGGCTCTGAGAAGTGAAGCTTCAATCAGAGAGACTTGGCACATTTGTTGGGGTCAAGAGAGGCTAGGGATTGAGCCTCTGGTCTTGGTGTAAGGCCTAGGTATGATTTTGATCACGGCCGGATTTGGGTGTTAGTCTAGAGCTATTGTGGAGGTTATTTCAGAGGGAGATTTTATGGGACTTTGGCTTCTTTCAATGTTATGAAGGTGTGGGCACAAGTAATTGAAGTTTGGTGGATTGTGGAAGTGTGATGAGCTCTGTCCTGGTTTTTGGCAGAGGTTTGAGCTCAAAATTGAGCTTCCACAGTGGAATTCAGTGGGGGAAGAGGGTTGGATTACACTGACGGAAACTCAGAGAAGCTCTGTGGGAAGTTTGGGGGGGCTCTCTCTAAGAAATTTTCAGCACACCTCCCACGGCCGTGGAGGTGAGTTCCTGTGTGAAGTTTGGAGAAGCCTCTCTGAGAAAATTTCAGCACACCTCCCATGGTCGTGGGAGGTGATTTTAAGAGAAGTTTGGAGAGGCCTCTCTAAGAAAATTTCAGCACACCTCCCATGGCCGTTGAGGTGAGTTTTTATAAAACTCCTCTCTGAGAAATTTTCAGCACACCTCCCATGGTCGTGGGAGGTGATTTTTTATAAAAAAGTCCATGGGGTGGCTCTCAGGGCAAATGTTTGGGTGCATTGTGGTGCTTAGGTGGAGGGCAGAGGAGCTTTACAATTTGATTTGGCTGAGCTGGCCTCTAGGTTTGATTTGGGTGAAGTTCCATGGGGGTGGCTCTTGGTTTTGAGCTTCTCCAGCGACTAGGCCGGCCAGCCATGGCAGGGGGAGGTGGTTAGGAGCTCAAGGAACCCATGAGAATCTGTCAAAGCAACTTAATGCAAGGAGGTTTAGTTTTGGTAAGGGTATCTTAAGCATGTGTATTTTTGGAAATAAGATCCCTTAATTTGGGATACCTTTGGTCCATGGCTTAGTTTATGTGGTTAGATGGGCTTTGGCTCAGTCTTAGGGTCTAACCAATAGCTGAGGTGGAGTTAATTTGATGACTTTGGGGTTGTTAGGTCATCTTTAATTCATATGTTCAATGTGGGTTCAAGTGATCAAAGTTTGGGTTTGGGCTAAGTTAGCCATGTCAAATGACCCAATTGATTGATCAATATTGTGTAGATGATTGTGATGAAGATTTTTGGTGAAGGATTGATGTGATTTTGAATTCAATTGGAGGGTCAATTTGAAGGATTTTTTAAATTTGGTCAATTTGGGTATGTTGGGTTAGACATGGGTCTAGGTTGGGGTAGCCTTGGGTTAAGTCCAAATTAAATGGTTCAAATGATCAAGGGAGATGTTGTGAAGATTTTTCATGAAGGGATGGAGTGGAATTTTTGGGGTTAAGGTCCTCAATTTTGTGAGATTTTAAGACATGGTCAATTTGGGCAATTGGGGCTTTTGAACTTAGGTGAAATCAAATGAAATTAGGGTCTCACCAAGGCTAATTGAAGGTCAATTTGATGTGTAGGAATGTTATGAAGATTTTTCAACACAAATTGTGGCCAATTGTGTGGGCTATGGGTTCAATTTGGTGGAACCAAGTCATATGGCCAAAATTGGGTTCAAATCATGGACCAATTGGGCTTGAATTTGGTATAGATCTGTCATATCAAGAGTTAATTTAAGTTTAGAATTAAAATTTGAGGAAATTGAGACCAATTTGATAGACATTTAAGGTGGTCTGAGGAAAATATGGGCCTTTAAAGAGTAATTTGGGGGTTTTGGTCAAAGGTGGTCAAATTGGGTCATGTGATAGTTGAGAAAAATGAAATTGGGAATATTTGGGAGATTTTGAGAATTTTTCGAAATTTTTTGAAATTTTGGGCTAAGGAGGTGTATTTTGGTAATTTGGCAAATTTGGGTGGTTTTGAGTAGTTTGGGTATTTTCCAGGTGTTTGAAATGATTTTTGAACAAGTTTGGGTATTTTGGGTAAATTTGAGAATTTTGACCAAATTTGGGATTTTTGGGTGTTTAGGTAATTTGGGTAGGCTTAGGGGCAAAAGGCTAGGTTGGGCATTTTGGTAAAGTCAGAGTGCCAACCACCATAAATAAGTCAAGGACCAATAGAAACCCCATTTTGGGTCCCCTATGTGGTGGTCTTAGCTAAACCCTAGCCTAGGGCTAATGGGTTTAGGGGACCATCTACCTGAGTCTCCCAAAAGTATCAAGGGACCAAAGCCTAGAAGTTTAAATTTAGGATTGTGAGTGATTGTGGGTGTAAGTATGTACCTTAAGCCTCAGAACAATACCCAAGGTCAACCCTAAGGTCCAACAGTCCGAAGGTGACTCATCCTGAGTTCCCCCATAATGACCCACCTACTAAGTGCTAGAGGTTAGGACCAATATGTGGAACTTCAAGTTGAGTAGAGAAGAGGGTAGAATCTACCTACTAAGTGCTAGGAGGTTAGGACCAATATTTGACACCTACTAAGTATTTAGAGGTTGAGACCAACATGTGGAACTTCAAGTTGAGTAGAGAAGAAGCCTACTAAGTGGTAGAGGTTAGGACCAATATGTGGAACTTCAAGTTGAGTAGAGAAGAGTTTGGGAATGGTGAGGGTTCCTTGTCTAGTTTTCTAAGAATAGTCAATAAGAAAGTCCTATGGCTAGACCTTGGTGAGGGTTCCTTTTCTAGTTTTCTAGGAATAGTCAACAGGAAAGTCCTATGGCTAGACCTTAGTGAGGGTTCCTTGATGGCTAGACCTTAAGCTACTAAAGAGGAAAAAATAAACCTCAACCAAAAGTGAGGTCAACAGAGATGTAGAGGCACGAGATGAAGATGAAGCATTAGAAGATCTAGTCTTAAATATGGACTCATCATGTTTCCCATATATATCCACATTTGCCTTCTCAATAGGCTTAAGTGGATGTAGTATCTCCTTCTAAGACTCAAATCTAATTCCAGATTGACTGCATATAGCAAATATGAGAGAAAGGTAGCCCAAACTTATTGTAGTCCCTCCCTTAGAGGAATGAATAATGCTTTTGTAAACCAGAGAGCCAATATTGATGGGCTTCATCAACTGGATGCAGTAGTTCAAAATAACCCTCTCTCATGTTACTTTGCTCAAATGATTTAAAGGAAGAAGACGAGCAAAGATGAAGTAATGTCATGCTTTTGATGAGGCATTAAGTGCAGAAGAAGAAAAATTTACTTTTTTTTTGTTCCTAGTATTCCAACCTCAACGTCAATCAGTCAAAACGTTATAATCTCCTCAATTTCTCTCTCAATAGGATCAAAATCTATGTAAAAGCAGTCAGTTACATCAGGTAACTGAAATAATGTATTGATCCTTACAGGATTGAAATCTACTAGATTTTCCCGAACAAACACCAAATCATCAGTCTCCTCAGATAGATTAGCATAAAAATCTCAAACTATAGAAATGGCGGCGTCAGCAGAAAAATAACTAAATTTCTCCCATTTTTAAGCTACAATACGATTCTCCACAAAACCACTAGGAGAAAGAAATACTCGCTTTTGAATGAATTTCTTAGAAACAAGAAGATCACTGTAATGATCTTGTGCTTTTATATTCATGAACTTTTGGGAACAAAAGTATCTTTGCGTTTGCTTCTCTTCAATTTATGAGCCATAATAAAATCTATAAAAATTTTAATAAAAATCCAAATAACTTCCACAAATAAATTCCAAGAATTCCTATATGTGTTTTCCAATCAAACATTTTTATTCACCATGGATTTTTCACAATTATCTCCCAAATTTTCAATTTTTTGCTACTTTATGATGTGGGGAAAATAGATAGTGAAAATTGAAATTTTCAAAGGCAAAGTGAAGCTCTTACCCAAAGATGATGAATTCCAAAGACTTTGATCCAAAAATCTTCTCAATAAGCAAGGTAGGAGAAGCCCTAGGGTGCGAGATCATGAAAAATAGGGAAGAAGACGAAGTCCAACAAAAGAATGGTGTGAACTAGTCCAAAATTTACTTTTTAGTACTTTTTAGTCGGTTTGGCGCCTAGGTGCTAGATTGGGGGATTTGGTGCCTGTGCTCAACCATACAAATTTTGGAAATTTTAATCATTTACCAAAGAGCACAGGAAACCTAAGGTTTTCAAATCTTAATACGTTAGATTCAATAACCATTTTGATAGTTAATTGGTTTCTCCATCTCTCCAATATTCACACACTCAACCACTAGATTATTAAATACAACTCATTCTAATCATTCCATTACACTAACACCAAATATTAACAACACAAACATGGCACTATTTCATTATCATAAGTATAAATTCAATAAAAAGAGGCATAATATTGATTCAATAAGAAAAATTATGCAAATACAAACATAATACAAATTCGCAGTACTAGAGTCACTTTAAGTTTAAAGTCAACACACAGCACATAAACACAACAAAATCATCAAATTTCACAAAATAATCCGAGCACTAATAATTGTGAATGCTACTGTCATCCAACTTTTCACCTATCAGAATTTGATGACCGAATAAGTGATAAAAAGGAGCATGAGGAACATCTTATGCAACATTCTCTCCTATCAATTGGTTATCTCGATACATCATTACCTGATGTACCTGGAAGCATGCCATGTGATTGAACTGTTGTTTGATTTTTCATTCCAGCTATTGATCCAATTTGTTGAATTGTCAATGATGGTGACCCCATCAAAAAATACGCCAGACATAAGCCATGCACTCACTTAGATGTTGTGATAGGACACTCTTAAATGTTGTGCTAGACTAAGGATTATGATGCTAGATAGTTTTTTTTTTGTAATCTGACAGTTGTTTTGTGCTGATGTGTTTGCCCAGGCAGGCGCCATTTTGTGCTTTTGATGTGCTTGTGTGTTTACTTTTTATATGTGCAACAGTATATTAGGTTGGTATTTTGTAGAAGGTCGTGTCATATATATGCACACACATAGGTACAATAAAAGGGGAAGTAACGTAATGATTATTACTTACCCATTTCCGCAGGTGCTCCTTAGCTCCCTCACCAAGCATGGCCTAGACACATTGCATTCTTGTTTGAATTTCCCACTAACATTGTCTCCGTGTAAGTTGAGTCTTTTTTTTTATGTGCTTTTTAGCATCCTAGGTAGAGTCTATATTAAAAATAAGGTACGAGCATGGGTTCCGAGGTGCCAAATGAGTGGAACCATGTGACGAGGACCAGGAGGTGTTTGGTCATGTCCCATATCTTAATTATAAATTTCATTTATGCCTATAATTAGAACCAGGCATGTATATGTTGAGTCCGACTACCATTCTCTTTTCTGGGATATGTTGTCGACCCAGTGACACCAGCATTTTTACTATTTTAATTGGATTATTCTGCTACTTTTCTTGCATGATTGCATGCTTGAGTAGTTTATTCTGTTTCTTTCTGGTTGTATCTGGGATGCTACAAAATTGTAATTTAGGTCGTTTATGACCTTAAAATTGTAAATTTTTCTACAAAATCCTAATAAAAGTTTCAAGCTAAATTATAATTTAGGATTAAGAGATTTAGGATTTTTTAAAACCTATTTTTTACTTGCTTGCATGGTATTTGTGTTGGTTTAAAAATGGTTTGCATAGCATGGACATATCCAAAGTCCAACTAATAGGGCCTCCATAGGATTGTGGTAGATAACTGCATCATATTCATACGTTGAGGATAAGCCCTAGGTAAGTAAAGACATAAGAAATGGACGATAAAAATATAAGGGTGTGATAACATTCTTGATAACCTAATTTTATATAATTTGAAGTGTTTCACAATTTCATTTCATATACAAAAAAAAAAAAACAGACAAAGGAAATTGTATGAAGCAATTTGTGAAAATTAAAAAAAATGTGATGTGCATGTTTATGAAGATGCGAAAAATGCTATTTAGTCTTTGAGTTATTACTATTTTTTTTCTATGAAATAATAGAAGAAAAAAACATTCTAATTTGGATATCAAAGGAATATTAGTACAATCCAAGTTGTGTGATTATTGAATCGTGTGAGGCATGTCGGTGTGCCTAGTTTTTATACTTAACTTACTTTTGAACTGGCCAATTAACAATTTAAAATGAATTTTGATCTAATACTACAAAAGTAGGATAATTTAATGATTATTCTAATATATATATATTCTAGGAGATTAAGAATATTGTTGCTAAATATTGCTATTACAAAGAAATTTTTGGAAATATGAGGGTTTTTTTTTGTATGGGTTAGGGAGCTAAAATGTAGTGTGAAACTCCACTACTTCATATGACCCTAGAAGAAGCTAAGGAATAGTGTTGTTCTTTGTTGTCAACAAAAAATGCAATCACACAAATTAGTCTATATAACTTAAGTCTAACTTTAGGGAAGTTTTCAACTTGATAGAAACCCTAGTCTTCTCTAGTAGGATTTTAATTTTATAAAATTAGGTTTGATACTTTAAAATTCACAAAATTTTATTTCTTCAAATTAGACTTAAGACTAGTATTCTAGAATTTTTGTCTGTAGTGGAAATTAACAAGTTCTCTATGGAATTGATTCACGAACTCGAATCTATATATTATTTGGGTGACATGTATACTTATATAGTTGTCGTGAGTTGCACAACATAATGGGCATCAATTTTGGCATGAAAACCTACACCTACATTCTCAAAAAGAAAACAAAAACTTCATACATCCACCCAAAATGGATAAAGTATTCAAGCAAATTTTAAGGTTCGAGAAACATGAAAAAAATATTATTATCATAAACTTCTAATAGAAAAATTAAAAGGGGATAAATAATGGGGAAACTCAAGAAAATGAAATAAGACTTAGAAATTTTTCTATAGTAGAAATTTTCTCTAACTTAATCTTACCATATATGTCTAACATCATCAAACATGATCTAAAATGAAGATAGATAGAGCATTAATCTCACTTTCATGGGATTGATGTTGATCTCCATCTCAACAATCTCCTCCATACTTGAGTAAGTGAATTTGAAGGTTAATAAGACCTCTTCTTTAACCTTCCTTTCAAGATGGCAAAACATAAGAGAAGGAGAATATACCCTTCTTCATAACCTCTGTCACACTTAAGGAAGAAAAGGAAAATTCTTCCTTTCACTAGAAAATGAAGAAGGAGCAGCAGAAGAAGAAAACAAAAGGAAAGGAATAGGCTTATTTTTTTCTCTAAAATATTCTACATATTTTGGCTACTTCCTCCCTCTAAAAATATGTCCTAACTCACCTCAAAAGTATGCCAATTACACCCCATAGACAGTTTCATTTTTCCTTCAAAAGTGGTGAAAAATATTTTTTATTCCACATAGAATTAATCTATATGGTTGACAAAGAGGTAAGAGTTTATTCTTCCTTCATATTGGACCATTTACTTACTGCCCATGCAATAAAAATTGGCTAAAGATGAGTTGAAATGGTCAAATTAATAAATAAATCAGCCTAAACCCAAAAGCTACTTGAGCTAGGCTTCGATGAGAGTGCCCAAGCACCCAGATGCAGGTAGATGAGTGTAGATGCACACACATATGCATGTGCAAGGTTCGTTCATGTGCAAACATGTGTACGAGGGAATTCTTATGAATATTTTGGACTATGAGGAGCTATATATGTATGAAAAATAGTCCGATAATATTTAAACAGTCGCCCTTTTTGTGTCGAAACTAATTCCAACAAGGGTGCCAAGTTCTTAGTTTTTTTTTCATATATAGTCTCCACTTACACTGTTGCACTACTAGTATACTGTTGTGGTGCTCTATACCTATGTTGCGGTGCTAGGCTCTCGAGTTTATTGCTCTAAAATTAATATTTTAGCTTAGTAGTGCTGGGGGCCAATGTTGTGACGTTATCCTTGCAAATTTTTGAACTTCTTTCAATCTTCCTCTTGAAGAAATTTTAATCACAAAATTACTTAATTTGATACAACCAAAAGTTTTTGATTCACTATAGAATTTTGTCAATTAATTCAATATTGGGAGCCTTAGATTTGGTGGGCTCTCACATGCATGACAGTTTGAGGCTCTTCTTAAAAGCTAGGGCAACAATATCCCACTTGTTAGCTATGATATAAGGTTTCATCCATCACGAGTGAAGTGAAGTTATAAAAATGAGACATTATTCCTTTTGTCAGAAATGATTATTATAGATTCCATCACTGAAGGGTAAGTGCCATATGAGGATTGTTGAATTTAATTTCTTATCATATAGATCTTATCCTCAATAACAGAGAAAACCAATAGAAATTTTTCCTAGGTGTTGCAAACCTTGTCATATCCATCTCACAAGGTCATTGTCACTACCACAACACTGCATGATTTGAGTTGCTACTGCATGACCCATTGGAGTTGGAATTTTTGCTGCATGACCCTTTAGGGTTGGACAACCAATAATTGATTAATGGAGGTTGAGCACTCCACTTTGCCTTTATTGCTTGAATCACATATGTTGCTTTTTGAGCTAGCATCTCGACTGTTCATTCACGTATATTAAAGGGAGGTTCTATAAGTTGACAAGTTTGGCTAGAATATTTTTTTTAGGAATATCTGTTTACCTAATACATTTCATGCATTACATCCATTAGTTGTTAATTTTAAATCTCATTTATGATGATTATTTGAGAATAATCATTTATTTTATTTTGAGTGATTATGCTGACATTATTTTGATTTAGCTAATAAAACTATTTGTATATATGAATTATAAGCTAAATTTCATGGGTTGATTTGGTTATATATAAATTTTCTCATTGTTATGCTTATAGAATTTTCAGGCCAACCAAGCAAGGTTTGAGACTAACAAATGTCTCCAATATGGTGATCACTTGCTTCATAAAATATGGAATAATCAACCAATGTTTTTAGAGCAAAAAAAGTGCAATGCGATGTAGAAGAATTTTTTGTCAAGTCACTTAATTTAAATAACATTAATTAATAATTCTTAATAAATATGATGATATATTTCATAGTAGAAATTTCTACACGATCGAAAACCTAAAGAGAATAGAAGATATAGATAATGAAGTTATGAAAGTGTACTTAGAAAATAAAGCATACTCATGAGATCGAGCTATCATTTAGAGATTGAGAGGAAGAGTTTGAAGATGAGCTAGGGAACATTATTTAAAAAATATTGAAGGTGCACACCTTAGTCTCACCTCAAATTAAGATGGTCAAAAAGTGTTTTGAGATTTAAGGCTCATTAGTGCTAGCATGGCTTCCCCTTTTTTACTGAGGTAGATGCTTTGAGACCTCATACCTAAAGGCAGTTGATGCAGTGTCTCCATTACTATCTAAAAAGAATTTATTACATTATACTATAATATAATATTTCTATATATTATATTATAAAATAATGAAAACTTAGGTGTGTGCATGGTAGTATATTTAAGTAGTATTTAACTTAAAAGTTTCAGAAAATTTTAAATTGTAAATTCAGGATTTGGCGCATTCTATTATTTTCCAATCTCTTAACAATTTTTTTGAATTTTAGATTTATTAAATTATTTTTTTAATAAAATTATGTTAGTAGCATTTAGTAAATTATGTAAATCTCGATTTAGTATATCTTGAAAGGGTTAAATTTTAAAAATTGCTTGGCAAAGGATTTAGCAAATCCTATTAAATTATGTGAAAGAGTCTGAGAATTACTATCAAGATTTAAAAACCTGTTATGATTGTTAGACTTTAACAAAAAATAAGATTAGAGTTGAGTAAATCTTGTAAATTTAACTTCTTAAGACATTCCAGAATAGTCAAAATTTGCCAGTTTCTTAAGTTCAATTAATATTTGATTTTAAATTATGATAATAATAATTATATATAATTAATTATTATAATTTTTTAATTAATCTTTTAAAATGAAGTTTAATATTTGTAAAATAATAATTAATTATACTAATTCATAATGAGTAAAAAATTTATTGAATTAAGAAAATAATAATTTTTTTTAATTAATAAATAAATAATAAGTAAAAATTTATTTAATTATAATTAATATGATAATATTTTAATTAATTATTAATTATTAACCATTTAAATTAATAAAACCCTCGCCAACATCAAGGTGTAAACGAGCNAATAAATAATAAGTAAAAATTTATTTAATTATAATTAATATGATAATATTTTAATTAATTATTAATTATTAATCATTTAAATTAATAAAACCCTCGCCAACATCAAGGTGTAAACGAGTCGAGCTAGAGTGAGCTCAAGTTCGACTCGTGTTCTGTTCGTTAAAAATACCACAGTTCATGTTCGACTCATTTATATATCGAGCTGAAAATTTTTCTTCATGTTCGGCTTGCTAAACAAATGAGTCGAACACTAGCTATTCGCGAACAAAGAATCATTTTGGCCACCCCAATCATACGAATTTTTATTTGGTACGTGCAACGTAGGGAGGCTTGCAAACGGTAGCCAATAAAAATCTGTCACGTGGAATCCGACCTCACTACTATTATTTATGTTAAAAACTCTATTTTTTTACGCCCGACCCTTCTTTTTCCGGAAAATTGAATGCATAAGCCCCTTTCCCGGTTTTCCCCCACTTTACTTTTGCACTTTAGGGTTTTGAGCTGCCGAAATGGATTGCTTTGTCAACGAAGACCACGACAACCACTTCTAGATTCAAGTGAGTTTAGCTTTGTTCAGAATGTTTTCGACGAAGACAACGACAATGACTTCCAGATCTAAGTGAGTTTAGCTTCGTGGAGAATGCTTTTTTTATCTTAAAGACATTATTGTGGTTTGGGTTTTAGGGTTTGTGCAATTTTTATTTTTTGAATTTATGGACACTTCTGGCATTTGTCTAGGTTTATCGGAGGTTTAATTAGTTGATTTAATAGTATTACTTTAGTTTTTTTATCGGAGGTATAGTTCTGACATTTGTCTCATTGCTTGTGTTTAATCATTTATTTANTAAAGACATTATTGTGGTTTGGGTTTTAGGGTTTGTGCAATTTTTATTTTTTGAATTTATGGACACTTCTGGTATTTGTCTAGGTTTATCGGAGGTTTAATTAGTTGATTTAATAGTATTACTTTAGTTTTTTTTATCGGAGTTATAATTTTGACATTTGTCTCATTGCTTGTGTTTAACAATTTATTTCTTTGGGTTTATCAGAGTTTTACTTTAGAGGTTTTTATTTTATTTGAAGTTGTTGTCATTGTAATTGTTTATGTTATGCTGGCATATAGGTCGGGGTAATGGTTTATAGTGTTACCGCAATATTATCTTAACAGTATTCTCGTGTTATTTTTGTTAATGAGGGATATTGGTGTTATTGTGGGGCTATTGTGGTATTATTATGGTTTTATTGTTGTGTCATTTTACCGTTGAAGAGAGTTTTTTTGCTGCGACTTTATGGTTTTATTATTGTGTGATTATGGTGTTATTGTCTTTATTGTTTTAATAGACGCACTTGTTTTACTATAGTATTCTTATTTATAAAATTTTTTTTTCTCTTTAGAGCATTGTATTTCTATAATTTAAATCATTGCATGTAGAAAAGGAGGAAGATTGACGAACAAGCCAAGTACTATTTTTTGAACCATTTGACACAAATTTGTGAGCAATGAGATAGAGTTATTTATTGACTCATTGAGAGCTTGGTCAGCATCATGAAGAAGCTGAAAATTGTAATATATGTAATATTCATTTTAGTTGAGGGAGAGTTTCCTAATTTCTCGGAGGCAATGTGATGGAGTTATTTAGTGATTCAGATAATCTTGATTGATAAACAGTCGAAAAATCATTCGCATCAATGATCAAAGGTGGATTGAGTGGAAGTTTCAGGCGGTTCGCACATCTAAAGTTGATCGAGTTATATAATCTGATGGCAGTGCCGAAGATGTGATTTGTATCAAGTAAGTCGTAATGGGTTTGTTAAATTGTGGAAACAGAATAAAATGTAATTGTAAGTTTTGATGTTTTGGACTTCTTAAGTCTGATGTGACTGGTGTTCCAACTGGTTCACCTGACGAAACAAATGAGACTTAAGAAGTGCAGCCAGTTGAACCAGTTGGAACACCAGTCACATGAGACTTAAGAAGTGCAGAACAACATAACTTGTAATAACATTTTATTCTGTTTCCACAATTTAACAAACTCATTTCCTGAATTACTTGATACAAATCACATCATCAACATTATCATCAGATTATATAACTCGATCAATTTTAGAGGTGCGAACAGCCTGAAACTTCCTCTCAATCAACCTTTCATCATTGTTGTGAATGATTTTTGGACTGCTTATCAATCAAGAATATCTGAATCACTAAATAACTCCATCTCATTGCTTCCGAGCAATCAGGAAACTCTCCCTTCAACTAAAATGAATATTAAATATATTGCAATTTTCAACTTCTTCACTGATTCTGACCAAGTCCTCAATAAGTAATTAAATAACTCTGATCACTTTGCTCACAAATTTAACAAACATAGTTGGAGCTGAATCTATAAGCCAACGGCCCGACCTCCCCTTTGACGCATACTATGTATTAAACGGTGGTTATTGTTTTATGTATCGTTATGTTTATTTGACTGCCTGTAATATTATGGTATTATTAGTGAATTATTAGAGTATTATTGATCTGGTTTTTGTTATATAGTATTATTGTTATTGCAGAGTGATTGGCGCATTATTAACTTATCTATTTATTAATATCGACGTGATGTATTATTATGATTGTATTATGGTATTATTCGAGTCTTATTATGGTGGCATTAATGTGCTTAGCTCCACGGTAATTTTTTTAGTGCCCTGCGGTGTTATCATGGTTTTATTATTGCTTTATTATATTTTTATTTAGTGGAGTATTAATATGATTGTATTATAATAATATTTGAGGGTTCCTTGAAATTTAAAAATTTTTATCACGTGAGACCCGGCTGTATTCCCGCTCGATACCTCCCAAATTAATTGAACGAACAGAATACAAAATGTCTATCGAAAAAGAACTTCGGAGGAAAACCGACAGACGCACCACTTCTTTTACCATTCGCCATCTGTTTAGGGATTCGAATCTTCGTTCGCCGGTCGAAGTACATTCCTCAGTTCACCGCTAGAGTTCAGCTGATCAAGATGGAAGTCGATCCTTCTGAGATGGAAATCCAAGATAACCCTACGACAACGGAAGTCGAAGAGCCATTGACAGTGGAAATCAAAGATGAGCCGTCAAGAATGTAGTCCAAGAAAAAAACCAATGACTGTAAGAAGAAGGTTATTGAAGAGGGTTCCTCAAGGTAATATTTTATTTTCTTAGCTATTTTTTCTTTGAAAAGATAATCAACATTACGTGATAATACGAGAACATATACTAATTAAAATACATTTCTTCTTCTAAATAATACAATTGTAAAATGCATTTAATACTGTAAGATGGATGAAAACGTAATTATACTATGGTTCCTCATGGTAATAGTGATTATTACGGTGAAAAAATGCAGATGAGGAAATAAAATACAGTTCCTTTAATAAAAATACGATTTCAAATACAAAACTTGACTTATACTAAATAATAAAGTCAAATAAAACCGTAATAATGCCATAAAGTCAAATAAAACTGTAATAATGCTATAAAGTCAAATAAAATCGTAATAAAGTCAAATAATAGTACAAGAATAATACCTTCAAAATATAACCTTAATAATACCATGATAATACCGTAGTACTATGTGAATAATATCACTGAAATATAACCGCAATAATACCGTAGTACTACGCGAATAATACCACCGAAATATAACTTCAATAATACCATAATAATACAACCACACCAGAATAACACATGAATAATGACATTAAAATAACACCTGATATTTGTTCCATTGTATTATTTATTGTAGGTTTGTGAACCCACGACAATGAGTTGTAGATGTCGGTCATATGTGGTTAGAGATGCGCTGGATAAGGTGAGGTATTCAATATCCGAGGACACGAGAAATGAGCTCAAAATAATGAATGTTAAATAGTTTTTGGAGCTCCCTCCATATCCTCAAGAGAATGTATTGACACTTCAGATCTTGCAATATTGGCAGCACGATAAAATGATTTTCAAAATTGGAGGGAAAGAGTTGCTTTTGTTGCCCGATGAAGTTGCCCTACTAATTGGCATGCCAAATAGAGGTGCAGTGCCAAAGTGGAGTAAACATCCATCTTGTGGTGTGAATGCCCAGCAGATGAGGAACAATCTTTTGGACATCGTAAGAGGGGGGTCTTCTACCCCTTTTGCTAACTTGTTTATAAATATTTTGTTATCTAATCTATTTTTTTGCTAGAATAGTTTTAGTGTACTCGAATGAATTAACAACTTTGGGGAGAACATAGAGACTTTTGCCTCATTTAATTGGCCGACTGCGCTCTATGATTTTCTTATAGATCAAATTAATGCAGTGGCCATCAAATTATTGTGGAACAAGCCTATTGGATACATAAATGGTTTTTGTTATTTGCTTACGGTCAGTATATTGTAGAAGCTGAATATAGTTACTGTTTATTAATTATCTTTTATGTTGAATATTGTGTATCTTTAATGCAACTTTGGTTTTTTTAGCATACATATGTGGTAACGTCTGTCAATGCTGAGGTCAGACCCAGGATGTTGAGATGGTCAACAACTGTTAGCTTGAACTCCTCGCAGATAGATGTGGCCTCTAAGAGGCTAACTAGTGTATAGGTCAGTCATTTACACTGTTATTAAATAACTTATTTCTAGAATAGTGATTAAGGTTTTTGTATCCTGAAATGTCTTACAGGTCAATGATAAATTCTTGGACCTAAAAGAGGAGGAACTAAATTTTCTAGCCAATCCAGATGAGGGCTACCTGATATTTGTTAAATCCGTCAGCCTGAAATTAGAGCAGAACCTCCTGTATCATTTGATATGGGGCTAGTTGTTGAAGGGGAGACTGCCCTTGAACCAATTTACAATGTAATGAACAAGAAACTTGAAGCATTAATTGATCTTATCAAAGGACAAGAGAAATGGTTCAAGGAGTTCCAAGGGACTCTTAATACAATTACTGCTGGAGTTTCGGGGCTGCAAGACCAAATGTTGAAACTGCAAAATAAAATTGAAGAAAAAAGAAAATGATGGAGTTGATATAGGCATAGTCCTAAAGGAGGCATATGCCCAGTCTCCCTCATCTCCTGCTGTAATCCCACCTACTAATGAGGAATATGCCCAGCCCGTCTCCCCTCCTGTTGGAATCCCACATGCTGTTGAGGAACTTTCCCAGCCCCCTCCCCTCCTATTGTAATCACGCATGTTGATGAGCAATCTGCCCAGCCCCCCTCCCCTCCTATTGTAATCACACATGCTGATGAGCAATCTACCCAGGCCCCCTCCCCTCCTACTGTTATCCCACATGCTGAAGAGCATTCTACCCAGCCCCCTCCCTTTTTGTTGTAATCTCTTATGCTGATGAGGAATCTTCCCAGCCCCCTCTCCTTCAGTTGGAATCCCATATGCTGTTAAGGAACCTTATCAGGCCCCAACCCAGGCGATTTCCAACTTATTGCGTAGGGTGAAGGGCCGACGTAGTCGTAGGAAGAAGGTTGTGAGCTCCCCTTTCACACCCCTTGAATATAAACAAAGAAAAATAACAAAGGATGTTGATGAGCAACTGTATGTTGATGAAACAATGACTGATGAGGAGAAAGCCGCCTCTCTAGAAAAAAATAAATGTACAAATTTCAGATATTGTAGAACAAATACTTGATACTTCCACTACAGAACAAACAATTGTTGTTATTCCTGCCACCTCAGAACTACCTGATACTGCTGCCAACTCACCAACAACTAAAACAGCTTTGCAGCTAGTAGTATATGTACCTCCAGTGCATGCACGGTTACCAGCTGCAGTGGATGTACCTGAAACATCGGTATTTCTAACCTAATTCGTAATAATTTCTTATATGTTGTTTAGTACATTTGATATTTCAACCGATTTGTTTATGTGAAGTCCTCACTGACGGAGCGACACATAGATTTTCCAGGGCGAGCACTGGTATTTGAGGAAATGCAAATAATAATTGATCATTGCTTATCAAAGTACCCTGTAAAGTGAGTAGCATTCAATTTGTCATTTCATAAAAAGCCATTAATGTGAGGTGATTCAGATATTTTTTGTACTTTTCAGGAGTGACTTTATTGTCCACCTTAGAGATAGTTCAATCTATATTGATCGGGGTATGATGGATGATGTCTTGTGCAATGGATGTAATAACAATGACCATATGGATGCATTAGCCTTCATTCTTCATGGGAGGAGGACTCAAAGTCCAACATCATTCCGACAATATCTATATGTGTCCTCTTTATACAATGTATATAAATAAAATAATGGACGTCGTAAGATTTTTTCGTAGACGATGATAATATTAAAAGTGTTTCAATTCATGCAGGGCTATCAGAAAATGGAGAGTGGTGACAACATAAGCTTTTTGCGCCACATTACGAAGGAAGCGGTGAAAAATGCTGAGATTATCTTGTTTCCCATTGTTGAAAACCAACATTGGATAACGTCGATTGTTGACCTGGAAGATAAGAAATGGAGAATTTATGATTCATTACCCAACAAAATGCATAAGGCAGTATGCGAACGAGTTGTAAGTTTATGGTACATAATATTTCAATCCCATCCTGATTTTGTCATGGAATAACAAATGTGTCATCCACATTTGTAGATATCAATGTTTGCAAAGGATGCTAGACTATGTTCTGGTACAAGGAAACCTGGAACATGGAGGCTGACAATGGTTAAGGGTGTACCAACTCAAAATAACAGCATTGACTGCGACATGTTTGTCTGCAAGTACATCAAAAAACTAGTTGAGGCCAACCCAGTTGATTGGAGTAAGGAGCTGCGGTGGCAGGAAGAAATGGCAAGATTTCGGGCTGAATTAGCATATGAACTTTGCATTTGGGTCTCCTCCATTAAAAAAGACTGAACTGATGTGTTTAATTTATTATAGTAGATATATAACCAATCAAACATTCATATAAACTGTTGTGTATTTGGTTGTATTTTAAATGAAACATTAATCTCTTGCTGGTTTGGTTGCATATATGTATCGTTTTATCAGAACGTTCCATAGGTTGTATCTTTGTTTTATTATGGTGACTTTTATGATGTATTTGATTTAATGGGGCATGCTGTTGTATTGTGGTTTTACCTCTGCAATATTCCAGTTGTATTCTAATTTATTGTTCAACGAGCGCTGGTTTTACTATTTGACGAGCGTTGTATTCTATTTTATTGTTCAACGAGCACTGGTCTTATTAGTAATTGTCATATACATAGACTTAACAGATTTTCCAGTTTTATTATGTAATCGCGCTGGTTGTACTTTTGTATTTTTAGGTCATGTTTAGGTTTTATTCTTATTTTATTCTTGTAAATTGTTCCACGAGCGCTGGTTTTATTGAAATATGCCGCTAGAGAATCCAATGAAACCAAGCAGAGTGGAAGAAATAAATTTGTCTTATGGCAACCGCGTTGGTTGTACTTTGGTATTTTTTGGGTCGTCTTTAGGCTTTATTCTTGTTAAGTGTTCCACGAGCGCTGGTTTTATTCGAATATACCACCAGAGATTCCAATGGAACCAGGCGGAGCAGTAAAAATAAATCTGTCTTATGGCAACCGCACTGGTTGTACTTTGGTATGTTTTGGGTTGTCTTCAGGTTTTATTCTTCTCAAGTGTTTTAAGAGCGCTGATTTTATTGGAATATGTCGTTAGAGATTCCAATGAAACCAGACGGAGCTGCATAAGTAAATCTGTCTTATGGTAACCGCGTTGATTGTAATTTGGTAATTTTTAGGTCGTCTTCAAGTTTTATTCTTGTTAAATGTTCAACAAGCGCTAGTTTTATTGGAATATGCCGCCAGAGATTCCAATGAAACCAGGCAGAACAGCAAAAATAAATCCATCTTATTGCAACCACGCTTGCTGTACTTTGGTATTTTTTGGGTCGTCTTCAAGTTTTGTTCTTGTCAAGTGTTCCAAGAGCATTGGTTTTATTGGAATATGCCGATAGAGATTCCAATGAAACCAGGCGTTGCGGCAGAAATAAATCCGTCTTAGGGCAACCGCGACAATAATAAATCCTTAAACAATAATAATACGACAATAATAAACCCTTAATAAAACGATAATATTACAATAGAACTAAACAATAATAAACCCATAATAATTCCTGAATAAAATGGCAATAATATAAATGTATGTTTCACCTTAAACAACAATAATATGACAATAAAAACTCCTGAATAAATAGTCTATATATTATCATGTATGTCTTTTAATAAGCTCGTATATGTCCCTGTTTGTTGTGTTTCAGAAAATTCATGTGCATTAATAGTATTAATGAGTAAATGTTAGGAAAGAAGTCTAGATCGAAAATAAAAAATTTCAGAATGATCGATTTCACAACCTGACTAAAGTGATCCGCCATGGAAAATAAATTTGGATCGCATTTTAGAATGCTATCATGACTTAAAATAGTGTTATCTTTCTCCTTTCCTGTATATAACATTACATGTTAGCAAGTAATCTTTCATCAAATCAAAACAAAACTTAATATTATAGGTAACATTTACTTTTGAATCTTTTTTTTTCCCAATAGCCTTTTAAGCGTGCATTGGATATTCCTTTTGGCCGCATCTTCGTGGGATCATTGACATTTCGCAATTTACTCGGTGTCTTTTTCTTACTTGATTTTGACTTTTCCGGAGGAGCTCGTCCACTCATTATGGCTTTGACATCGATTGTAAGTTTATTAAATGCCTCCAACACTAGCTTCTCGACAAGTTCATGGTCTCGTGTTCTGGTGCCGATCTGGTATGCAAATTTGTGAATGTGATTGAGATAGATGAGTCCACTTGCAGAATTTGACAACATTTCTAACAACTTATGATGTACATAACCATAACTGTTATATATGTCCCTTTTAGTATTAATAGACTACCAAAGTAATATATATTTATCAGGGATTTTTGTAATATTTATGTGCTGAAGAATCCTTAGAGCATGAGCACATATAAGCCCATCATTTCAATTTTTTTACAATTATAGGTAATATCAGAATTACCTCTGTCCAATTTCACAATCCAAGTTCTGTCTCTATCCTTATTATCGAGAGCTCGAATATGAAATTCTGAATCAATAGTAGTGGAGCACTCCACAATAAGACCACACAAACCATGTAGAAATTGTGCTTCAAACATTGAATATAACTTCCTTGTGTAAAGTATAGCAACCTGTCTCAACACGGGACTATTTTTAACGGCGGGAGAAATTGCATACTGCTGGCATTTAACATTTTCATCCTTTTTCTTTCTTCTCTAATACTTGATGACATTTTCAAGACCCAAAAAACATTCGGTCAGGGTGCTTGTTGCCTTGGAGACACCATGACAAATCTTATTCGTGGACTCACTTCTTTACGTTGATAGGATCCCCATTCCAAAAATTTCCTTATTGAAGGCGGTTGACCACTTATACCTGATATTTTACAATTCATCCAACCGAACATTCTCGTGTAGGTTTCCTTTCTCGATCATTTCACCCCAAGTTTCTTTAGACTCCTCTTCAGAGTCACATCTGCTCATGCATTTATAAAAAAAGATCATTGACTCTCTTGCTACCCACACCACAATGGACTTTTGAAGATAACTTCATGTAAATGTGCCATTGACATAATCTATGTCTGGTGTGCGGAAGACACTCTTCAATGACTTTAGACATTGTTTGATCCTGGCCAGGAATATTGTTATTGGATGTTTGTTATCCATTATACAGATAAAAACTTTAAATAACCACTTGAATGATTCAATCATTTCATCTGACAAAAAACCAACACCAAATAAAACATTCTGCTAGTGGTGATTCACACTAACAATCGGAGCACAACATAAATTATATTTATTCAATCTATAACTTGTATCAAATATTATTACATTCGCAAAACAATTGTAATCAATCCTGGATATCCCATCACACTATAAAAAATTCACCAAACATCTCGACTCATCAATTTGGAAGTCCCACGCAAACATTAGATCCTCCGCTTGTTGCGTAGTGAATAAGCATCCCTAATTCAATTTAAACTCTTCTCTCTCTTTGTATGAAATTATACACATCCCTCTTTGTGCAATCAAGATTCTCCACTCCTCCGACCTCAGTAGCGAAGAATTTGAATGCATCACTGGTTCTAATTCCTGATTTTGTCATTGATCTGTAGATATCAACACTGATGTCACACATCTTTCTGCTAGAACACAATAGATGCTTGTCATCGTCCTCCGCCAACGGATGGTTGTGATTTTCTATGAATTTCTTCACCGACCAGTTGCCCTCTAAGTCAACGAAATATCAGATCATGGCTGGACAACCAGTCCTTGTGTCCGCTCTTTTGAACCTTACTGTGATAGTGTCCTTCAACTCTTTCTTGAAACCGGCCTCACCACAAACAAAGTCCTTTGCTTAAGCTTCTTTGAATTCGGTAAGAAACCACTGTGTTCCTTTCGTGCAGTAAATCCAATATGGTGTGCATACAAACAATACTGTTCATAGGCTTCCTTCTTGTTGTGGACAACTGCATGAAGAAATTTCTCTGCATCGGGTGACTGCAAATTCAAACATCATTATTAGCACCCAAAAAGAAATTAATACAAGGTTACAATACATAAATAACACTATAATAATATCATAATATAACTCAAATAACACCATAACAATGTCGATATAATAGGCCAATCAAATGACGTTAAACAAATGTTACTAGCGTCATCGTTAGAAGCCTATAATAGACACATAACAACATGATAAAACCACAATAAAGCCTTGATAAAATAATTAGAACGCAAATATAAGACTCCGATAAAACGACTAATTATATCAAATAACACTAGGATAACACCATGATAATACCAAAATAACACCACATTACCACCCCACCATACGTGCAACCTTACAGGCAAAAAAGCACACACATAACACCATAACAACACAAGCATAACATCATTACACGTCAACATAATACCCCAAAAACAAAAACAAGTCAGCATGTACAATATTACCTTAATAACACTGTGATACTATCAAAATAACACCAAATCCTCACGACAGTAACGTTCAAGAAAATGATATTTTAACACTTTAACACAATTACAACGACAAGAATAGCTACCCATTAACTCCATCACGGCGACGAGAACAACACTTCATTATGACAGTCATTTAACCCACTAAAAACTATAAATAACAATCAGAAATGGAAAATAACTCCAAAAACAACATATATATCACTGTGATATTACCTAAATAACACCACATCTTACCCTTACTGAAACTTAGCGTTAAACTTCATATAAAACAGAGCAAACTCCATTAACCCCATCACGGCGACAAGAACAACACTTCATCATGACAATCATTTAACCCACTAAAAACTATAAATAACAACAAGAAATGAAAAATAACTCCAAAAACAACAAATATATCACCGTGATATTACCTAAATAACACCACATCCTACCCTTATCGAAACTTAGCGTTAAACTTTATATAAAAACAGAGCAAACTTCATTAACAATATAAATATTCCTTAAAAACTAAATCTGCAGTCAAACAAGTATAACGTACCTGCCGATTTCCTTCTGCCGTATCTAAACTCTGCTCATTTCATCGTAAAAAATTACTTCCATCAAACCAGGTCCGCCGAATACGAGTAAACAAAATGAGAATATTCCAAATCCCTAAACCCTAAAGGAGACAAAATACCACTTTTTACAATTGGCGGGAATCGAAAATGATAAAGTTGCATTTTTTTTTGTTGGGCAGGATTCGGACCGGGTCGGGTAATATATAATAAAGTTTTTAACCTAAATAATCTGCGTAGGGCCGGATTCTACGTGACCGTTTTTAATTGGGCACCGCATGCAGACCTTCATGCGGTGCACGTACCAAGTAAAAATTCCAATCATACAACTTAGGATGTTAAAGATAGGAATAAGATTTAAATCTTATTATTTATATTAAAATATTTAAATGAATATTCAACTCATTTACTTTAATAATGAATTGAACATGGGCTAGGAATCATAAGACGAACTATCAGCCCTAGCCATCATCACCCACGATTCTGTTTCGACAGCACTAGCCATCATCACTCCTCCATGCCCGAAATGTCCCACACCCTCTCTGTTTAGCTGAGGACGGAACGACGGGATCACGGCTTACAGAAAACCCGAAACACCCATTTTCCCCCTCCTTCCGCTCCACTCCCTGCTCGAAACCATCGAAGAAGGTAACTTCACGTCTTCGGTTAAATCCACCTTGACTCCTGCTCTAAATACATGACCAGACAGGCCGGTAAGTCCGAATTTAAGAAGATTACGATACAGTCCCACAGCGGCTGAGGATATCCATTTGGTAGACCGTACAACCCCACCCTTCGTCCCTTTCTTGCGAGAGCCAGAGGGTAGAGGGTATCGTGCCGATCTGCGCCTGCGCACCTTTGTCCAGATCGCCTGAAAGTAGGAGAGAAGAGGAGCCTTCTCTTTGACTGTGCGAGAGTAGCGAAAGAGCGTTTGTTCCAATCCTGAGCGATGCACATCCCACTATGATCGCCGTTTGTCCCGATTGTGAGCCGCGTTGTTCGTCCCTGCTGTAAGCGGCGTTCGTCTGGACGGTGGAGAGCAGGAGAGGAGTGTGCTTATACCGGCCTTCGTTCCCACCATCTGAGAGCAGAAGAGAAGGTGCTTCTCTTTCTTTGTCTAGATTCTCTATTCTCTGCCACCTCCAATGATTACCCCGTTTTCAATCCGGCGATCTTTCATTTCCCTTTACTGCTATACCCTGAGATGTCCGCTCCATCGATTGCTCCTATGTGACTTTCTTGAAATCGATTGTGCTATCACATGTAAAGACCTTTAAGATGCTTCAGATTGTGCTACCCCACACAACCGTGCATGCCAATCCTATTGCTTCTCTATCTGGATGCCTACGCTTTACCATGTTGCCACCCTATCGTTGCTAGATCTTTGTCATCACGAACTGAAGAACCAAAACATTTAAAGTTGCTATAAATACCCCATTAACGGGCATCTTTTAGGCTAGTGATCCTACTTGCTCACCCAAGCATTCGTGTAAAAGAGAAGCCTTTTTTCTCGTGGGCTCACTCTCTAGTCCATGGATCCCCCTTTCATCTCTCAAGCTTTCAAGGAGCTGCCGAAGTTTGGTGACTGCAGTGATATTTCTTTCCAAGCACATTGATGCTCATGACTAAATCTTCATTATTTTCTTGAAGACCAGTGTCTCCATTAACAGTCTTTCATTTCCTTTTCATTTGATATAATTTTATTTCTATATTTTTAATCTTAGATTTAACTTCTTTCTTCTTGATTTCACCATTGCTTCTCGTTTTTTCGCGGTGCTTATGTAAACCTCACTAAGGGCTCAACAACACTCGTACTTACTCGGATGCTAATGCGTTTCATACTCTCTTAATTGCTCTTGACATGGATGTGGATCTTCACATCGAACTACAACAAATCCTCTTCTCCCCCTTCTGTTTTTGTTTTTTTTTGTCTCTTCAAGAATAACTTCAGCATGATACTCTCTCTTTTCATCCGTGCCCCCAAACATGTTTGCTTCCTCTCAGTTATCTTGTGGAAGTGATTTTCTACTTTATAGCTGGTTTTCAGAATTCAAAGATCTTGAAATGGCTCTGTTCATATTCTCTTGAACATCCTCTGAAAATTTGTTGATTTAAACTGCAAATTGCTAATGTTTAATTGCATAAACATGCTTCATGTTTGGTTTTTGAATTCCAAATAATTTGTTGCCCTAAAAGCTTATTTCCATCTTTCTCTGGAATATTATTTTATCATTCAAACTTTGACTCACAATGAGCATAAATGCATTACTGATTTTGTTGCAACTTATTTTATGAATGTTTTTTAAACAGTAAAAATGTAGAATACAGCAACAACAAAGCCTTAATTCCATTGCGTCCAATTTAATATCATATTTTCATTAGTTCTAATAAATTAAGATCATTTTTATACAATAAGCCCAAGTCTCCCTAGGTCTTCTTCTGCCTTTCTTAGCATAAGTCGAATCTAAAATATCTACTATTCTAATCGGATCATCAGATGGCCGATGCTTAATTTGACCAAACCATCTAAGATGACTTACTCTAATTTTGACCGTCACAGGAGCTAAACCAGCCCTATCACGGATATATTCATTTTGCAAGTAAAAAAAAAAAGGAAAAAAAAATGTTGATTAAACGTATAAATTAGACTCTGAACTTATTTATTTCTATTTATTTTTTTATTTTTTTATTTTTTTTCTTTGGTTTTCCTTACAGTTTACTTTGATAATTAACCAGGCAAATGAAGATGACAACAAAACAATGTAGAGTCTGGTGGCCCAGACAGCTCTCGGATTGTGTACCTAGCTGTAATCTCTTATTGTTTGGTTGGTGCATGAATTCTTTAAATTCGCTTGACATTGTAGTGGCTCATGCAACCTTCATCTTTGAGATTTCCACAATCCTTTTGCAGCATGATCTTCAGGTAGAAGAATTCAATGCATATACTTTTTGTTATTTTTTCTAACTTTTATCACCGCGCAACTTCCATTTCGATTGACTTTCTTGGCATTGACAACTTCGACCATCGAGACTTCTGTGTATATTTAACAAAATTTTAAGGTAGAACTATTATACTCACCTTTATCTTCATTTTCTAGGCATATAATATCTTTTCACTCTATTGTACATTTCTAACAGAAACAATTGGCATTATCATAAATATGAAACTAGTGAGCTGTATATCAACTTGCTTTTTTGAAATTTAAACATCTTATTCATTAGCTGCACGCTAGTTTTTTTTTCATTGAATCCATATCACTGCAGTGCTTTTGTTCACTTATTTATATTGCTAACATAAGATCCATGGTTTGACATTATTAACTTGAGCTTGGTGCTTACATCTTGACTTTGCTTACAGGCTATGTTTATGAATGACTGTATTTGAGCTTGTTTTCTGTTGCGTAGCTTTAAGTTGAATGTGTGAAATGCATGTAGTGGTGGACAGCTGGGCAACTCTTTGGCTGACCCAAAAATGATCACCCACTCCATAACATTACCTAGCTTGATCTTATGATAAATTTGCTTCTTAAATCCTAGATGTATTGTGTAATATGAGGTGTGCTTCAGCGCCTTTCAAAATTTTCCTTAGTGCCTTTCAAGCAAATTTTCCTTAGGCGCAAGCCTCATGGCATCTCATATGAGGTGTATGCCTAATAGTATGTAAGGCGTGCCTGTCCTCAAAATTTATGAGGCACGCACCTCATATTTAGGGCATAGGTTGGTTTTTTATAAACAAATGTAAATAAAATATGTTAACTAAATCCCTAAAGAATTTAAATTTATTTGCCTTATAATAGTGGAAATAAAATAAAATATGTTCGTTTGTTTTATGGGGAGAATATGATGAAATTTTTTTAGAACCGAAATTCCCTTTGAAGGTAATAATAATATATTATTTTTTGTAGTAGAATATATAAAATAGGTTTAAGGACGATTTGACGATTGATGAATCATAGTTCAAAGATGGTTCAAACATAGTTCGATCTAATATTGTGATGGTGTGATCATATTCAATAGTGGATTAAAGATGGCTGAAAGAAAATTTGATTATAGTACGAAGATTACTCGTATATGATTCTCAGATTATGTGAGCCATGTTTGAAGATGGATTGATTATTCAAGTAGTGGGAGCTAAGTCTAGCCCTAGCTAAATTTATTTACCATAGGTCTGTGAGTCAGACTACATGATATACTCCCTTTGAGATTGTATATAAGTGCAATCCACTCATCTCACTTGTGCTGATGTCACTTTTTCCTGTTACATAGGTTAGTGTGGATGCTGAGGCTAAAGTGAAAGAGATTCAGAGGCTACATGAGGATTTAGAGAGAGAGATTACCAAGCATAACCACAAGTACCAATAGCAATCTAATAAAACTAGAAAAAGTGTGACTTTGTAGGAGGGAGATCTAGTGTGTCTCAGATTGAAGAGAGATAGATTTATTGTGGGATCTTTTAGGAAACTCAAACCTATAATAGATGGACCTTTCAGGATCCTAAAAAGGATGAATGACGATACCTACATGATCGACTTACCTGGAGATTACAATATTGTTGCTACCTTTATCGTGGCCGACCTAACTCCATGCTATGAGGAGACAAAAGCTTCTACAAGTAAGGTTGAAGCTCACCTACCCCGGGACATCTAAGCGGGGCATCTTTTTTACTTGGACCGGTTTGGTCCAGGTTTATTTAGGGTCGGCCGACTCTCTAGTCTTAGGAATACTTACAACAACAACGGTGACTTTTTGGAGAGGGGAGATAATGAAAACCTTTTTTTACCAAGAATTATGAAGTGATGAGGACATGATTTTTTATCGGTTCGACAATGTGTATAGGATGAGAGGTGATTTTGGAGTGAAGGTTAATTTGTCTAATTTTATTGATTTTAGAGATTTAGATGAGTTCATTGAGTTCATTTAGTGGCTCAAAACAGTAGAACATGCTTTTAAATATATGTATATAAGGATATTTTTCACGACAGAAGGGTGAAGCTAGCTATCATTAAGCTGAAAAAATGTATTTTTCTGTTGTTGAAAAATTTGGAATGCCCACCCCAACATGAAGGCAAAAGTATGATCATGACTTGACCCAAGATAAAGGAGATGCGACATAAGTACCTGCCATCACATTATAAATTGGACGTGTTCTTGAAGCATCACAACTTACAACAGAAAGACCTCTTAGTAGAGGCGTACATAGTGATATTGAACAACTTATGTTGAAGTGCGAGCTAGTGTAGTCTAAGAAGAACATCATAGCTTGATATCTTGGAGGGTTGAGACCTTCTATTGGCCATGTGGTGCAATCACAACCTCATTGAATATTATAAAATGTCCATCCTTAGATCTGAATGTGGAGATACAACATAGTTGTATCAATTTCACACCACCCTTCAAATAGGGATTGGTCATTGGGTCTAGCAATATAAACACACTGAGCAAAATATTCAGACCTACTCCTTATGACCCGAAACAATGTAAGAGGAAAATCAGATTGAATAGATCAACACACAACACATACACTGCCCGAACAAGAGCAAGAGCAAGAGCAAGAGGGTGTTATTTTTATGGAATAGGGTGAAGTGGAGGGGGTAGAGAGTGAATAACCATGAGAGTACTAATTATTTGTAGATGATGGTGGGATGCTAGTGGTTCGATGAGTTCTTTAGTCCAAGCCTAAGAGAGATTGGCAATGACTTATAAATAACATTTTCCATACCTATTGCACTGTGGAAGTGAAGATGTGTAGTTTCATTATAGTCAGAGGTAATTGTGAGAGAGCATTATCTATACAGATGATGGACAAATTGAGTCTCACTATTTAAAAGCATTTCTAACTATATTCTCTGATGATTCAAAAAGGAATAGGATCGGTGTCAACAAGAATTTTCTGGTAGAATTTTTAATTGAAGATAAGTTGTAGGATCAGGTTTGGTGTAATGTCATGCATATAGAGGCGTATCATATTCTTTTGGGCCATTATGGTAGTATGATGGTACACTATATGATAATCACAAAACCATCTGCTTGTTTATTAAATATGAGGACTATATTGTATTTTACTATTGAACGAGTCAGTAGTGACGAATACTCAGACAAAAATAGAAACTATAGTGTCCTGTGCTCTATTTTTTCAGATTATGCTGGAGGCACAAGTGGAATTGACGTTGATAATGCTGAAATATAGTGATATAAAGGAGCTGGTACTTGAGACAGAACAAACCTTATTGGATGATTTTAGGATGTTCTAATTGATAGCCTGCCACTTAGATTACCACCCATATGAGAGATTTAGCTTTGTCATAGACCTTATTCCAAATCAGTGCTCACCAACTGACTAACATACAAGATGCGACTAGCTGAGTTCGAGAATTTGCAGAAGCAGGTTATAGACTTAATGACTAGAGGATTGGTTACATGAGGTACTAGCTCATGGGAGTACTAGCTCATGGGTAGCTTTAGCTCTGAATGTACCGAAGTTGGATAATTTTTTTTGCATGTGTATAGATAACAGGGTTTTGAATAAAATCACCATCAAATGCCGATTTATTATTTTGAGATTGAACCATTTGCTTGATCGGTTACATGGGGTCAGTGTCTTTTTCAGGATGATTTACGAGTCATTATCATCAGATCGGGATGAGACTAGGCAATGAGTGGAAGACAACCTTCAGGACATAAAATGGATTGTATGAGTGGACGATCATGTTATTGGGCCTGTGCAATTCCCCAAACACTTTTATAAGGCTGATGAACTAAGTCTGTTAAGCCTTCAAAACATTTCTTCATTCTTATTGGTCTAGTTGGATCACTTTTGTATTCGTTTTTTGTTTTTTTTATGTTTTGTACTCTCTAATATCTTTATCTTTTCCTATGATATAAGAAGATACATTGCAACATTTTTTATGAATGCCATGGGAGTTCAAACTAAATGTCATTTCATTTGTCATACATGTGATCTAGTTTTCCTTCATACTTGATAACACGTATTGCCTGCCTATGGGTGTTCATTTTAAGAATTCTCCCTGATGAAATGATTGATTGCTTGGTTGGTTGTAAAAGAGGTTCACTTAAATACATGGGTTGGCTATTTAGGCACAATCTTCCTTATTGCTTGCCTAATCTCTGTTTGGATTCTCTTATCTATGACCATAAATCAAGGTAGGACTCTTCTATAAATGGATGTTTGCAAAGCCTTCCTTTATGGTTCAGTAGGAAACTATCTATTTGGAGCAACCTTTCGAGTAAACTGCGAAGGGGGATTGAGCCGTACATGATTTCTTAGGAAGACTATCTATAGCATTAAGTAGAGTTCTGGAATTTGGTTTGATAAATTTTGTAACATCCTAGTTAACATTGGTCTTCGAAGCAACACTAGAAATAAGTTTCCCTTCATTATGCATACTTCTTTGGGTTCCATCTTATTTATCTATAGCATTAAGTAGAGTTCTGGAATTTGGTTTGATAAATTTGGTAACATCCTAGTTAACATTGGTCTTTGAAGCAACACTAAATAAATTTCTCTTGATTATGCATACTTCTTTGGGTTCCATCTTATTTATTTATGCTTACGACTTCTTACTTGTAGGAATTGATCATTATGACATCTTTGCAATAAAACACTATTTACAGAAGTATTTTGTCTCTAACGATTTGGGACAATCTATATACTTGTGATTGTGTTCGCCTATAGTAAAGATTAAAAAGAAATGTCTTTTTTCTTTAATAAATTATGTCTCTTAGGTTGTAAGCCTATTGGCATATATCTGTGGATACTTAATTATGACCAATGATAGCGATGCATTTCTTGATGATCCATGCCAATATTTTAGGCTAGTTGGTAAACATATTTGGCTGAGTGTTCTTTGATCTAAAATCTCTTTCGTTGTTAGAGCAATCTGTCAGCAGATGTAAAATCTAAAGAAGTATTGGAAAGTTTCTCTTTGGATGGTCTCTAGGAAAAAAAAAAGATTGCTGCATACTAAATCTAAGCATCTGAACTTTGCAAATTTTTTTGACATGTATTATTTCGCTGTATTGATAAAAAGAAATTAGCTTATGGATATTGCATTTTTTATTGGAGTGACTCTTATCACATGGATAAAAACAATTAAATTGTTGACTTTAGCCGGATCTAGTGTGGAAGCCTAGTATGAAGCTATGACATCTTGCATGTGAAGTTTTATTTTCCTGTTAGTTAATGATTTGAATGAGCTTATAGTAGAAGATATTCTGATAATTTGTGAAATAGTTTTGATCAATTCGCAATTTATAGAATTACTTTTGTAAGACAATTTTTAGATGTACTATCGACATCCTTGAAAGTAGGAAGAGATTTAAGATTTATAATGTTGGAGTGATCTTCCTACAATTGTAGCGAACTTTGAAAAAGGAAATATTTACAGAATGTGAACTATTTTCATAGAAGTATAGCAAACTAAATGAATAAATCATTAAGCAATCACATCCATCTGATTTTTTACAGTTTTGTGATCATATGTATAATAATGAAGTCACTGGTTATGATTTCATAATAAATAAATTTAATTAGGATCATCCTATCGATTCTTCCAACAAGTTAGTATGTTTAATAACTTAAGAAAAAAATCAATGCTTTGTGGAATAAAATGCATGTGATGAATCTTTAGAAGGAGTCGTCTAGTGTTTGAGGATGAAATGGCTCAGGTAAACTATATTCTTGAACAAATATGGAGATTTTTTCAAATTGAACAGCTCTAGCTCAATTGTTATGCTACCTAATTCTCAGTATATGCATGTCCTACAGCCTTTAATGTTAATATTCTTTTGTTTCTGTCGGCGCTAAAAGGGGGAAAGTTAAAAATTGGTGAGTGATTTGCTTAAAAGTTGTTCGTAAGAAGCTGTCGGTCGCTAGAAGTGAAGTCCTGTCACCCGTTTTGGAAGGACGTTTTAATTTACATATAATTTTATTAATTTAGGGAAATATGAAATTAAACTGACCTCATATTTTTTGCAGTTTAAATGAAAGAGCGCTCTACCTCAAATCATGTATCTATCCCGAGGGATAAACATAAGACTTGAGGATGAGACTCGATCAAATAAACTAAGAAATATATGACATCCGTTTGGTCTGCGAAACCGTCTTAGTTGCCGACAAGGAAGTGAAGTCCCGTCACCCGCTTCGGAAGGACGTTTTAATTAACATATAATTTTATAATTTTAGAAAAATATGAAATCAAACTTACCTCATATTTTTCGCGGTTTAAATGAAAGAGCGCTCTACCTCAAATCCTGTATCTATCCTGATGGATAAACACAAGACTTGAGGATGAGACTCGATCAAACAAACTAAAAAATATATGACATCCGTTTGGTTTGCGAAACCGTCTTAATTGCGGACGTTCCCCTATTTAATACAAAGAATTAAATAGGGTTTATTTTAGGCTGGGTTCGGAAAAGCTTTCTATAAAGGCAAGCCCCCATAGTTAATTACATCTTAAATGACTGAAGTCACCTAAGAAAACTCTCGATAAAAAACAGGGAAATACTATCTTCAAAAAAGTCAAAAAGATAGGACTTTTCAACGAAATCAGACAAGAGGTGTGAAACGGGATAGACTTGAACCTGGAACGATGTTGAGGAATCCAAATGAAGAGAAACTAGGGGAGGCCACAGATCCAGAGGAGAACCTCAGTGACTTCCTAGTCTATCCTATGATTTGGCTTCAGTTTCGAGAAGAAATTATTAAAAGTTTCATCCTGCCAATTTTATTTAATTAGGGCTTATATTTGTGTGAGATGATCACACAAATCACGTTTCATTCTGCCAGTTTTATTATTTAGGGCTTATATTTGCGTGCACGGTCACACAAGTCGTGATATGAGGGTTTACGTCGTATCAGGCGACAACCTCGGAACCTAGAACGAGTTTAGGGCTTAAATCGTATGTTTACGTCGTATCGGACGACAACCTCGGAACCTAGAACGAGTTTAGGGCTTAAATCATACGACAGTTATTTAATTAGGGCTTATATTTGCGTGACAGGGTCACTCAAATTGCCTAGAAGATATGAGGGCCGTCGTATCGGACGACAACCTCGGAACCTAGAACGAGTTAGGGCTTAAATCGTACAACAGAGTAGGGCTTATATTTGCGTGACAGAGTCACTCAAATTGCCTAGAAGATATGAGGGTTTACGTCAGTTAAAGTGTTTCATCCTGCCAATTTTATTTAATTAGGGCTTATATTTGTGCGACAGGGTCATGAAAATATTAAAGTGTTTTATCCTGCCAATTTTATTTAATTAGGGCTTATATTTACGTGACAGAGTCACACAAATTGCCTAGAAGATATGAGGGTTTACGTCGTATCGTATATTTGCGTGACAGGGTCACTCAAATTGCCTAGAAGATATGAGGGTTTACATCGTATCAGGTTTAATTAGGGCTTATATTTGCGTGACAGAGTCACACAAATTGCCTATAAGATATGAGGGTTCACGTCGTATCGGACATTGCGTGACAGAGTCACACAAATTGCCTAGAAGATATGAGGGTTTACGTCGTATCAGGCGACAGGCGTGACAGGATCACACAAATTGCCTAGAAGATATGAGGGTTTACGTCGTATCGGACGACAACAGAACCTAGAACGAGTTTTACGTCGTATCGGACGACAACCTCGGAACCTAGAACGAGTTAGGGCTTAGATCGTACAACTCAAAATCTAGAACGAGTTTAGGGCTTAGATCGTACAGCAGAGCTATACGAATGCCTAAAGAAAAAGAACGAGTTTAGGGCTTAGATCGTACAGCAGAGCTATACGAATGCCTAAAGAAAAAGGTGGAACGAGTTAGGGCTTAAATCGTACAGCAGAGCTATACGAATGCCTAAAGAAAAAGGTGGAGGACTTATGTTGCGCTAGAAAAACAACCTCGAAATCCTATGGATTGTTGTTTAATTTCTAGGAAAAGAAATGGTTTTGCTGGGGAAGATGTGTTATGCTGTTGAAGATGACCGTGCTGCCCACCGCGCTAGCTCCAAGCTCCCCGGCATGACGAGTTTAAGTTTTCTAGGGTGTCTAGTTATAGTGTCAAATCAAACAGTCCTATGGTTGTAGTCCTCTAAACATCCTATATAGAAAGGAAAACATGCTTGAAGCTATATAATATAAAGTGTGCAATGCAGGAACAAATAATAGAATGCACGTGGAACATAAACAGGTAGAAACATGAGCAGTATGACACGCTATACAGGAAGAACAGTAGCAGGTAAAAACATGGCAAATATAACATGTACTGTATGGTAGCAGGTAGAAACAAAAAAATTAGGTGCTGTAAAATGTAAAACAAACCTGTACGCCCGTGAGATCTGATGTTCCTTAAGTATAACAAGCCTAAATGCATCTCAAAAAAGCAAAGTCCGGAAGAAAACGTTATCCAAAAAATCCGAGGAAAAACGGAAAACTCGTGAAAATCAACGAAAAAGACTCAAGTAAAAAAAAATCCTCATAATTCCTGGGGAAATCCTGAAAGGAAGGAAAAGTAACACGAGTGCCCTGTCCCAAAGTTTCGATAAAACAAAAAGAAGATTCGGATGAGGGGGACCGCAAGCACTCGTATGGGATTAGACTCAGCTGTACATTTATTCTCGAGGGTCCACGAAGGCTACTCGGTTACCCGAATGTATAAAACCCGCCACTCGTCTAGAAGGGTGTCTTGAACTTCACTCAGAGGGATATTTCCCCGCCTAAACAGGTATTCGTCGGGTGGACAACCAANTCACTGAGGGGGCTATTTCCCAGCCTAAACAGGTATTCGTCAGGTGGACAACCAAGTTTAAAATGTATCTTTTTAAAATTTATGTTTTTGACATACACACAAGTTTCAAACATGCAAAGAAAGGTTATCAATTTTTTTTGTTTCGTAGAAAAGTATGTTTTTATGTTTGGAAATAGGTTATCAAAACTTATTTTTTTCTCTTTTTTTTTTTGAAATTTTTGTTGTCCACGAGTCGATTACGCTACCAGGCATAGGATTGCCAACAACCTGAGGAGATTCGAGTCAACTCGAGTCGATTACGCTATCGGGCATAGGACTGCCAACAACCTGAGGAGGTTCGAGCCGACTATCACTTATCGGTGAAGGATACCATATCCTATTCTTCATCAAATGCCTGGATCTTGATGTTATAGGATAGAACATCTTTCTGCTCTATCTTCGGTGTGCCTTTACCATCAACACCGTACGCCCCAAAACAACCACTTGTGACCTTGCTTGATGGTTTCACGTATAGCAAAAGTCCATACGTGGATACTTATGCATCGGGCATAAACATCGAAAACCGAACTAAGAAGCAAGGAAAGAAAAGAAAAAAAATGGGGTGAGAGAGAGGAGACACTGATCCATCTAAAATACCGAAAAGGAGAATATATCAGTCCTCAAAGCTCGCATCGAGAAGACCTAGAAAGTAGGACCCAAGGTCTTTCCCAACAAACATAAAGGACAAGCTCACGCTAATTTTCCCAAACCCCAAAGACATAGGATTGATCAAGTCTACCAAGTGCTTTTCCAAAATGAGGTTTAAAATCTCCTAAAATTTAAAAGAAAGTGACCCCGGGGAAACCGCCACCGATATTTCCAAACTCATGCCAAAATCAAAATTCTCGAACTTTCAAATTAATAGATAGCCTCATGCATTAAATAAGCACAAAACCCTCCCATAAAACCACATAAACGCTCACGATCAGGGTCAATAGAGAGGAGGAGGCAGCCACCAAAACTCTCGGCCAAGGCTCTCGGCCAAGGCTAAGAACGGGGACAAAAGAGGTTCACGGCTAAAGCAAGGGACAGCTGCCAAGACCCATAACCAAGGGCAGCCCAAGAGACAACAAGTAAGGCCTACGGTTAAGACAAGAAAGAGCCCAAAAAAGAACTGTTAGAGCTCACAGTTTAAGGTAGCAAAGAGCAACTGCAAAAGCCCATGATCAGAGGCCATCTAAAGCGCAAGTAAGGCCCACGGTTACAGCAACCCATGACACAAAGGAGCTCACGGCTAAGGCAAACAAAAGAACCACCAATGGCTACTATGCTTCCCTGACAAACACGAAAGGATAACTAAAGTAATTATAATTTTTGGGATGACAAACTTGATCCACCAATAACATTCAAGCCAATCAAGCTTAGCAAGAAGGACCAAATCACACCCAACGACCTACAATAGGCCTCACGGGTAGGAATAGGAACCAGAGCCAGCAAGACCACCTCCAAACAACTTCTCGGGCAAGGGCTGAACAAAGCAAACACAGCCCCCCAACTAGAGCCAAACTGAGTCCAGCAGAGGCCAAACACGAGAGCTCTTAAAGCTAGGAAAAGAGCTTTAACACCTTAATAAAAGTCAAGACTCAAGTCTCCACAAAAATCAACATCCCATACTCCTGAAATGAAAATCGAGCACCAACAAAAGCCCAAAGCCGAGCCATTCAAGGCCCAAAACCGAGCCCAACGATATTAAAATCCAGACTCCCATAAAGCGTTAAAGATCCAACCATTTCAAACCCAAAACCGTGACTCCAAATCAAGCCAAAACCGAGCCTAGCAGGGGCCAAAACCGAGCCCTACCACATTAAAGACCAAGCCATTTTAAGCCCAAAATCGAGACTCCAAACCAAGCCAAAACCGAGCTCAGCAGGGACTAAAACAAGACCCAAACGTTGATACAAATTCAAGCTTTAACAAAAATTAAAGTTCCAGCCACCTGAGGTAAAACCGAGCCATCCAAAGCCAAGGAACAACCTGCATGTCTAAATATTCCAAGCATACAATGATTCCAATAGATTTTCTTTGAGCAGGGGAGACGCCTCAAGAGGAGCTAAACCAAGCCCTCAGAACAAACTACAACACTTTCCAAATTAAATAGATTTTCACATAACATACATTTCAATCCAGGGAAAGCCACAGGGAGCCAAAACCGAGCCCCCAAACATGCATAAAACAGTAAAATGCACTCCCTAACATTCATGAAAGGCCAAATAACCTCTCTAATATTTCATGCTAAATGAAAATAAGTGAAAAGCTTCTTAATACATATTCCAACATGCTTGCAAGAGGAGCTAAAATTATTTCAAAGCCACGTTTGAAGCTTCCTATTCACAATAATAGAACTATACCACTATTTTATCTCAAGCAAGTAGTAAGAAGAACACTTATGTCATGCCATATTTCCACCGTTCTAAGCGAGTAATAAAATCGAACTCCTGAAACATGCTCATATTTCTATCCTTCACATGCTTTTAGAGTGAATGCTTCAAAGTATATGAAAGTAAAGAAAACTAGCATGCTGTATCATCCAACAGAGCCAAGCTCAAAGGCTCGACCGAGAGGAAAACCGAAAGGAAACAGGGCATCGAAGAAGAGGGGGGAAGAAGGGGTACCTCTTTAATGCCAATGTAAAAGCACTGCAATACAAGAATTCACCTCAAAGAATTGCTCTCACAGAAATTTCCTTTCCAATCTCCTCACAGCTAAAATTTTTACTTTCCTCTTAGAAAACTTTTTCTCAACAATCAAGAAAAAATCAAAAGAAATTATGTTTATAGGCAGAGAAGAGAGGGGAAGAGACAGAAGGTCACCCCTTGAACCCACGACACTCGAATCGGGCCAAAGAAGAAAAAGACTTACTCCTTTCTCACAGAAGGCGAAGCCACCGAAACATCTCGGGTCGAGCGTCAAGCCCAGTAGCAGCGAGGGAAGCATCGGGAAGAAGAGAAGATTTTGCCATTCAAGTGTACCAGGGAACAAGCTTCCCAGAGTCAAACTACCANCTTTTTAATATATATATATATATATATATATATATATATATATATATTAAATTATATGCGAGAAGGCGAAGCCACCGAAACATCTCGGACCGAGCGACAAGCCCAGTAGCAGCGAGGGAAGCATCGGGAAGAAGAGAAGATTTTACCATTCAAGTATACCAGGGAACAAGCTTCCCAGAGTCAAACTACCAAAAAAAGGAAAACCACAGCCTAGGGAGACTGACACGGCTTTGGGAAGGAGAGCCGCGGGCAGAAGGATGTCAGGAAAGGACGAACGAGGTCAACTTACTCTCGCGTGGAGGAGGAGGAGCTTGGTTGGCTCGAGACCGAGAAAGAGAAAGGCCAGACACGCGAACGGGAGAGGGAAANAGAGGGAAGAGAGGCAGAGCTCGGGTGCGTGAGTTTAGGGATTTAGTGTTTAAAGAGGAAAGGGGGAAAATGGTTTTATATATATATATATATATATATTAAATTATATGCGATTTATTCACGCGCGGCTTCGTAACAAAATGAGTGTCCTCCTTAGGCAAAATCGACGCTCCGGACGTGTCGGTGTAGTCCGTTTTGTCATCCGGGGTCGCTCGGACGACGTCGTCGACAATCGGGTCAAAAAACGCGTTAAAATTCAAATTTCACAAAATTTTGACCCGCGATCGATCGCTTCAAAAGATTTATTCGAGCCTTCGACAGATAACAGTGCAAGTGATGTGAATCGTGGCGATCAGATGTATCGACTTTCCGAATTGCAAAATTTTGTGCGCGCGGGAGTGCGAATTGTGCAAAAAGTCACCCTAAGATNCGGGCACCACTTCTAAGGTTCTAAGATAGTCGCAGGAAGACCCCTAAGGCTAGATCCTAACTCCTATGAGAAGTACTAGACCTCACAAAAATTGAGGTCAACAAATGGACCCCCAATAGATGTGGTGTGTCGGACGAGCACACAGCGCGTATTGGTGTTGACCGAAAAGATCAACGAAACCAATACGAAAGTCTAGGCCAACGGACCAAGAACAAAGCGTAGAAATGAGTGATAAAAAAAAACAAACATATCCCCTGGGGATAAGAAGATAGATTCGAGCCTATCGAACCTCTGGTGCAGATTTTGGACTCGTGCTAGGATTTAGTGCTGAAAAGGAGAGTAGGGCGGAAGCGCTTAAATGTCTTTGTCACGTTAGGAAGGAAAGCACAGGGACTCACATCCAACCCAAACAGTGACGGGAAAAAATCTGCTACATTGAGGAGGAAAGCTCTGGGACTCACATCCAACTCAAGCGGTAGCGGGAAAATGTACATTGAGGAGGAAAGCTCTGGGACTCACATCCAACTCAAGCGGTAGCGGGGAAATATCTTGCGTTAGGAAGGAAAGCACTGGGACTCACATCCAACCCAAACAGCGACGGGTCACGTTAGGAAGGAAAGCACTGGGACTCACATCCAACCTAAATAGTGACGGGAAAAAAAAATCTGCTATGGGGAGGAAAGCTCTGGGACTCACATCCAACTCAAGCGGTAGCGGGAAAATATCTTTGTCACGTCAGGAAGGAAAGCACAGGGACTCACATCCAACCTAAACAGTTACGGGAAAAAATCTGCTACATTGAGGAGGAAAGCTCTGGGACTCACATCCAACTCAAGCGGTAGCGGGAAAATGTACATTGAGGAGGAAAGCTCTGGGACTCACATCCAACTCAAGCGGTAGCGGGGAAATATCTTGCGTTAGGAAGGAAAGCACTGGGACTCACATCCAACCCAAACAGCGACGGGTCACGTTAGGAAGGAAAGCACTGGGACTCACATCCAACCTAAATAGTGACGGGAAAAAAAAATCTGCTATGGGGAGGAAGGCTCTGGGACTCACATCCAACCCAAGTGGTAGCGGGAAAATATCTTTGTCACGTTAGGAAGGGAAGCACTGGGACTCACATCCAACCTAAATAGTAACANATAATTATATTCGATTTATTCGCGCGCGGCGACGTAACAAAATGAGTGTCCTCCCCAGGCAAAATTGACGCTTCGAACGTGCCGGTGTAGTTCGTTTTGTCATCCGGGGTTGCTCGGACGACGTCGTCGACAATCGGGTAAAAAACGCGTTAAAATTCAAATTTCACAAAATCTCGACCCGCGATCGATCGTTTCAAGAAGTTTAACTCTAGCATTGGACAGATAACAGTGTAGACGAAGCGAATTGAGGCGATCAGACGTGCCGACTCTCTGAATTGCGAAGTTTTGTGCGCGGGAGTGCGAATTATGCAAAAGGCCACTTTAAGGCTCAGGAAGGTCCTATAGGGAATCCCTTTTGGGTTTTCTCATGTTGGTTTCATCCTTATAAGTGCTAGAAGTTGATACCACACACGCGAAATTCCAGAAGGGNATATATATATATATATATATATATATATATATATATATATATATATATATATTTCCAAATACATCAACATATACATCTCTCATTATTTTGTTGGTGGTGTCAACTACATAAAAATCCAAATTTAGTAATATTGGCCCTAAGCTAGAAGAGAAGTTGGATCGTATGTCTGGTGGAGTCGTGGCAACAAGCAATCTTGCATGGGGCCCTAGTGAGAGAGTTTTCAGGCATAGACCCCAGCCCAAACCTCAATGAAGTTGTATACACTAATCGATCAAAGCGTCCAAGTGTTGAGAAAAAGAATAAAGAGTGTGTAGTTTTTATTAGAAGTCAAATTTTACAATGAGTTACTTCATGCACCAATGGCCTTGGGACGTCATAAGCAACTTCCATCCAATAAATTATGCGCATTCTGAAGGCAACACCGGAAATTTATGAGGGCATACCGTTATTCTCCAAGAATTTTCTGAAAGACTCGACTCATAGAGAGTTCTTTATGACAATGACCCTTGATCTTAAAGTCAATTATTAGCAGTATTTTCATGAAAACAAGGACGCTTGAATTTAATTATTTCTGGTTGGACTATTTTTATTTGTTTTTCATCAGGACAATTTGGCTTTTGCTTTGGAAAGTTATTTTTCTTTGGGACACTGTTAATGTTGCTTTGGATGTTTGTTTTTTG
The DNA here is from genome assembly GCA_002079205.1 of Phalaenopsis hybrid cultivar. NCBI lineage: Eukaryota > Viridiplantae > Streptophyta > Magnoliopsida > Asparagales > Orchidaceae > Phalaenopsis > Phalaenopsis hybrid cultivar. The sequence continues at coordinate 251,709 of JXCR01144221.1, read as the reverse complement.
TCGTAAAATTTGTTATTTGTTTTTCCAAGTTTATTTATAATTGTTGATTATTTAAATAATATTATGATAGTAGCTAATTTGGTGATTTTTATATGTGTTAGCTAAATAGAGTGAAATGCATATAGAGAAAAATGCAGAAGAATTGCAGCTGCGGGACTAAAATGTTTTCTGGTTACTTCGCGACAGTCACATAGCTACGGGAGACAGTTATACAGGTGTCCGAGGAGAATGACAAAAAATAATATCTTCTTTAGGTGAGCAGATGAGTTGGAGGAATCGACCACCGATAGTAAACGGGTGTGACGAGTTTCCTTGGAGGGCGGCTTATCTCGTGGCTTAAACCAAATACATTTTAAAAACAATATTATCAATAATTCTTTTTTTAATTTAATTGTCGTGTTACTCACAGTTTTGTGATGTGTCTGCTTTTATTTTGTAACATTTGAACTAGATATTTGCTTTCAAATATAGAATGTACTATTATAAACAGTTTTGTTATAAAAAAACACTATATTGCAGAGGCAAAAAAGTTATTTGTTCAAAAACTGTTGCAGCACAGATCTTCCAAAACTGTAAAAACAAAGGGAGAGTCAGCTTCTCCGCAGTATCTTATGCACAACAGCTTTTTAATAAGTTGCAACTGCCCCAAACAAACCCTTAGTGAGATCTTATGGTGACTTCCTCACCTTTTCTTTGTCACGAAGGATTTTGGGATTTTTGTGCGAGTGGATAGGAAAAAAAGAAAGCTTTGACATGTTAGCTAAGAGCAAAAGGGGGGCAAAAATGAGCCATGTGAATTAAGTTTTTATAATTGTCAATTTAAATATTTTTATAAATCCTTCGATTTTTTGAATTAGTAATATTAAAAATAAATAAATAATATATTTAATTTAATTAATATAAATATGATATTTAGAAAATCNACGAAAGCAGGAACTCTTACTCTAAATGCCCAAAAAAATGCAAGTATAAGCCTGGAGAAAATTTCTGCAGCGTCTCCTTCTATCAAAGCTTCAACCAAACCTCACCCACAAAACTTCCAAAAAGCCTCAAGCACTCAGGATTCCAACAAGGAGATTAGAGGAAATTTTGGCAGCACCTCCCCTCTCCAGAATTTCGGCCTACCCTAAAGAACTCCCCAAATGGGATTTATATAGCAAGGGAAGAGGAGATGCATTCCCCGTCACTTACCTGGGCGGTGTGCCGAGCCATGAGAAGCGACAAGAGTCGCACGGGAGAAGACGACGAGAATCGCAGAGGCGTGGGAGGGGAAAGCCGGAGCGTGCCAGAGGGAGTAGGTGGAAGCTTTTAGCAGGGCGACAAACGTACGAGGAGGGGACCGCGGGCCGAAGCTTCGTGATCGGAGAGGGAGAGCCGGTTCGCGAAAGAGAGGAAGGGGGAGGGCTCGGTCGGTTGGCGAACGAGAGGAAGGAAGGGAGGCGCGTGCGAACGGGAGGAAGAGGGAGGCGCGTGCGAACGATTTGGGGATTTAGGGATTTAGGGGGNGACAGATATATATATATATATATATATATATAAAATTTCATGCGATTTATCCATGTGCGGCGACGTAACAAAATGGGGGTCCTCCCTAACAAAATCGACTTTTCGGACGTGCCGGTGCAGCCCGTTTTGTCATCCGGGGTCGCTCGGACGATGTCATCAACAATCAGGTCAAAAACGTGTCAAAATTCAAATTTCACAAAATTTCGACCCGCGATCGATCGTTTCAAAAGGTTTATTCGAGCCTTCGGTAGGTAACAGTGCAAGCGATGTGAATTGTGATGATCGGACGTGTCGACTCTCCGAATTGTGAAGTTTGTGCGCGCGGGAGTGCGAATTGTGTAGAAGGTCACCCTAAGGCTTAAAAGGTCATATAAGAATTTCTTTTGGGTTTCCTCATGCCGGTTTGACCCTTCTAAGTGCTAGAAGTTGACACCACACATGCGAAACCACAAAAGAGGACAAAAGTAGGTCGAACTTCTAAAATGAGGCGGGTCCCATTTCTAAGGTTATAAGATAGTCGAAGGGAGATCCCTAAGGCTAGATCTTAAATCCTAAGAGAAAGACTAGACCTCACTAAAAATGAGGTCAACGCATGTATAGTTTCATACGAGCATGCACGTTTCTTTTTCATGTATAAAATCTTATGTTTGCTATGATTATTTTTCTGAGCTCGTTGTTGCTCATTCTTCTTGGTTGCGTTCCAGGTAGGGGCAACAAATACAGGGCTGAGTAGCCAAGTGTGCTTTGTATAGCTTTTGCACGATAGTTTTGGAAGCTTTATACATATATTTTAAGTACGTATTTATTTTTTATTATATTGGATCTACTAGCTCTGTATAATTTTCATATTTTGGATTTATGATTTCCATGGTTTCAAGTATGTATATAAAATGCAATGTATCATGTATGTTGCGACGATCCAGTTAAATTAATTCATCACCCACTGAGTTCTTATTATAAAAGTCAAGGATGAGTGCCGGTGAAAGTTGGTCTGACCAAATTCTCGACCTCTATCACACCACAATTTGACCCTACCAGGGGGTTTAGTTAGGGTGTGACAAGGACTCCCCAGCTAAATTTAGGGCAGCAACTTGTCAGGAACAAGGCTGATTCACTGGTCAATTAGGGTTGAAACATCCAACAAGCTTATAAAAAACCNTATATATATATATATATATATATATATATATATATATATATATATATATATATATATATATTAAATAATATGCGATTTATTCACGCGTGGCGACGTAACAAAATGGGTATCCTCCTTAGGCAAAATCGACGTTCCGGACGTGCCGGTGCAGTCTGTTTTGTCATCCGGGGTCGCTCGGACGACGTCGTCGATAATCGGATAAAAAACGCGCCAAAATTTAAACTTCATAAAATTTCGACCCGCGATCGATCGTTTCAAAAAGTTTATTCGAGCCTTTGACAAGTAACAGTGCAAGCGATGTGAATTGTGGAAATCGGACGTGTCGACTCTCCGAATTGCGAAGTTTGTGCGCGCAGGAGTGCGAATTGTGCAGAATGCCACCCTAAGGCTCAGAAATGTCCTATACGAATCCCTTTTGGGTTTTCTCATGTCANACGACGTCGTCGACAATCGGGTCAAAACGCGTCGAAATTCAAATTTCACAAAAATTCGACCCGCGATCGATCATCACAAGTGGTTAACTANCCCCCTCTGTGATGGAATATTAGTTTATATTATAATTTTTATAAATTTATTTATACCTAATATCTATCTCTTAGCACTCATCCATGTTTTTCATGCTTATATATTTCCCTTAACTTGGAACTGGAGCTGAATATAAAGAGAGCAGGAGGAGCTCTCGAGTAAAGAAAACAGAGACGATACAAGAAGAGGAGGAAGAATAAGAAGAAGAAGAAGAAGAAGAAGAAGAAGAAGGAACAAGAAGAGTAGAAGAAGAGGGAAGCTAGGAACTCAGGTTAAGAATATGATTTTTTGTGGCTTTGAGTTTTAGGCTTGAATGGGGGGAATTCTTTCATACTAAAAATACTATGTAAGTTTAATCGAATGATTTCTGAGTTTTTTAGTTTAATGGTGTGTATCTAATTAGGGAATTGATAATTTTATTACGTTTTTAAACAAACAATATCTCTAGATGGTAGAAATAATGAAAATTGTCTCGATGAAGATACTTCAATTTTAGTAAGTTAATCTGTAATGCAAGAAAATATAAATATCATATTTGGAATATTTTTGATATTCTGCATATTGAGCATACTATTAACACTTGATATTGCCAACAAAGTTATTGTAATCTTATACAATCTCTTATTTTATAAATTTTAAAAATTTTAATGATGATTCAATCCCATGAATATTTCAAAATATGATATATAGTAACATACCTATATATAAATATGTATACCTTAAGGGTGGACTCACCTAAAAGAAGAATATTGATATGAACTCAACAACTGGGTTTCTAGAAGACTCGCTAGTTAGGTTTCAAGGGGAATGCAACGCCCAAATTTCAAGAAACCAGGTTAAGTTCGACAAAATGGAAAAAGAATCCAAAATTTCATCTCCCAAAATTTGATCGAAATGATATTATTAAATTCCACACAAGAAATCGATCAATTTCATATAAAGCACGAGCATGAATAGTTAATGGATTGGAAGATATAGAATTTCAAAGTTATTTATTAATTAACCTAATTAATCCCTAATTAATTCTTCCTAATCCTTTTTTACTATAGCCAACCGACCTCCCACGCATTTTACTTCCTTCGTTCGGTTGAATAGGGCCGGTGAACTTCGCCCTCTCTCGAAATTCCTTCTCCTCTCTCTAGATTCCCTTCCCCTCTCCTGAAATTCCTTCTCTTCTTTCCTGATTCCCTTCCCCTCTCCCTTGCGGTCTCGTCGTTTGCAACAAAATTATGCACAAAAGTGCACCCGGGTACTGTGGCTATTGAGCAGGTAGTGAACTGAGCGGCAGTCCTGAAGCCGCAGTTTACAATTTAGGGCTCTAGGGCATTTTTTGTAAGTGTGGATCTCTCTTTCACAATATTTGAAGCTTTCAATTTTCTTCCTCACACTTTCGCTTTTACATTTGTTTTGTTTTTTGTGCTTTTGTCGTTTCTGGCTATCGTCAGAGGCGTTGAACTTGTGTCAGAAGCGTAAAGTCTTTTACAAGCTTCTGTATTGGTTTTAACATGAAATTTGTGAGGGGAAAGTGAAGATTAAGGTGTTTGAAAGTATTGGAAAGAAATTTGATGTTTTTGGAAAAACAAATTTATGCCATAAAGACCTTTTAAGATATGTTTTGACATTTAATGCATGTGTTGGGTTAATTCATGTTTTGAACCAAAATTTATGAAATTCTATATTATCTACGAGCCCCAGGTTGTCTATAAGATGTGACGAACTAGAGATGAGCGCGTGAATACTCGTCTTAGGGCTGCGTCATTAAGTCAAATGAAATAATTTTANCGTGCTTATATATTTCCCTTAACTTGGAACTGGAGCTGAATATAAAGAGAGCAGGAGGAGCTCTCGAGTAAAACAGAGACGATACAAGAAGAGGAGGAGGAGGAAGAAGAAGAAGAAGAATAAGAAGAAGGAACAAGAAGAGTAGAAGAAGAGGGAAGCTAGGAACTCATGTTAAGAATATGATTTTTTGTGGCTTTGAGTTTTAGGCTTGAATGGGGGGAATTCTTTCAAGCTAAAAATAATATTTAAGTTTAATCGATTGATTTTTGAGTTTTTTAGTTTAATGGTGTAGGTTTTTAAACAAACAATATCTTGAGAAGGTAGAAATAATGAAAATTGTCTCGATGAAGATACTTCAATTTTCGTAAGTTAATCTGTGATACAAGAAAAATAAATATCATATTTGGAATATTTTTGATATTCTGCATATTAAGCATACTATTAACACTTGATATTGCCAACAAAGTTATTGTAATCTTATACAATCTCTTATTTTATAAATTTTTGAAAATTAATGATGATTCAATCTCATGAATATTTCAAAATATGATATATAGTAACATACCTATATATAAATATGTATACCTTAAGGGTGGACTCGCCTAAAAGAAGAATATTGATATGAACTCAACAACTAGGTTTCAAGAAGACTCTCTAGTTAGGTTTCAAGAGGAATGCAACGCCCAAATTTCAAGAAACCAGGTAAAGTTCGACAAAATGGAAAAACAATCCAAAATTTCATCTCCCAAAATTTGATCGAAATGATATTATTAAATTCCACACAAGAAATCGATCAATTTCATATAAAGCACCAGCATGAATTGTTAATGGATTGAAAGATATAGAATTTCGAAGTTATTTATTAATTAACCTAATTAATCCCTAATTAATTCTTCCTAATCCTTTGTTACTATAGCCAACCGACCTCCCACGCATTTTATTTCCTTCATTCGGTTGAATAGGGCCGGTGAACTTCGCCCTCTCTCGAAATTCCTTCTCCTCTCTCTAGATTCCCTTCCCCTCTCCCGAAATTCCTTCTCTTCTCTCCTAATTCCTTTCCCCTCTCCCTTGCGGTCTCGTCGTTTGCAACAAAATTCTGCACAGAAGTGCACCCGGGTACAGTGGCTATTGAGCAGGTAGTGAACTAAGCGGCAGTCCTGAAGCCGCGTTTGCAATTTAGGGCTCTAGGGCATTTTTTGTCAGTGTGAATCTCTCTTTCACGATATTTGAAGCTTTCATTTTCTTCCTCACACTTCCGTTTTTACATTTGTTTCATTTTTTGTGCTTTTGTCGTTTCTGGCTGTCGTCAGAGGCGTTGAACTTGTGTCAGAAGCATAAAGTCTTTTACGAGCTTCTGTATTGGTTTTAACACNTACCTATATATAAATATGTATACCTTAAGGGTGGACTCACCTAAAAGAAGAATATTGATATGAACTCAACAATTGGGTTTCAAGAAGACTCGCTAGTTAGGTTTCAAGAGGAATGCAACACCCAAATTTCAAGAAACCAGGTAAAGTTCGACAAAATGGAAAAAGAATCCAAAATTTCATCTCTCAAAATTTGATCGAAATGATATCATTAAATTCCACACAAAAAATCGATCAATTTTATATAAAGCACCAGCATGAATTGTTAATGGATTGGAAGATATAAAATTTCAAAGTTATATATTAATTAACCTAATTAATCCCTAATTAATTCTTCCTAATCCTTTGTTACTATAGCCAACCGACCTCCCACGCATTTTATTTCCTTCGTTCGGTTGAATAGGGCCGGTGAACTTCGCCCTCTCTCGAAATTCCTTCTCCCTCCTCTAGATTCCCTTCCCCTCTCTCGAAATTCCTTCTCTTCTCTCCTGATTCCCTTCCCCTCTCCCTTGCGGTTTCGTCGTTTGCAACAAAATTCTGCACAAAAGTGCACCTGGGTACTGTGGCTATGAGGAAGTAGTGAACTGAGCGGCAGTCCTGAAGCCGCAGTTCAAATTTAGGGCTCTAGGGCATTTTTTGTAAGTGTGAATATCTCTTTCACGATATTTGAAGCTTTCGTTTTCTTCTTCACACTTCCGTTTTGACATTTGTTTCGTTTTTTGTGTTTTTGTCGTTTCTGGCTGTCGTCAGAGGCGCTGAACTTGTGTCAGAAACGTAAAGTCTTTTGCGAGCTTTTGTACTGGTTTTAACACAAAATTTGTGAGGGGAAAGTGAAGATTAAAGTGTTTGAAAGTGTTGGAAAGAAATTTGATGTTTTTGGAAAAACAAATTTATGCCATAAAGACCTTTTAAGATATGTTTTGACATTTAATGCATGTGTTGGGTTAATTCATGTTTTGAACCAAAATTTATGAAATTCTATATTATCTACGTGCCCTAGGTTGTCTATAAGATGTGACAAGCTCGAGATGAGCGCGTGAATACTCGACTTAGGGCTACGTCATTAAGTCAAATGAAATAATTTTGTGCTAATTTAAAAAAAATACTCTTCTATAGGTTTTATATGATTTTTATTTTGACGTGGATGCATTTAGAACTTCTGCATATTGCAAATTGATACCTGCAATTGAATGTATTAATACATGTTTACTTTTCTTACGATACTTATGTCATGGTATGATACAGGTGATTAATCTTATGATATTAATTGCCTGCATGTATTCATTTAGTATGCATTATGTCTATGATACATGTAATTCCTTATGCTTGATACAGTAACAATAATTTAAATGTCACAAGGAATATTAGGGGGGGTAAACTATTACATGATTGCTTGTAAGTACACTATGCAGAGATATAATATTCGTGACTCTTGATATTTATATGGGGACGAAATTCTGGGAATTGTTGGAATTAGGTGGTGACAGAACGTTTGAGAACCATGGGTATCAGGGGGATATCGATAACTGCTATGTTGGGGGAGACCCAACCTTTATCGATAGTTTATATGATCTTTGGGGTAGGATGAAGACCCATGATGAAATAATATGGAAATAGTTGAACCCTATACATTAAACAAGTGACATTACTATGATATGTTATGAAATGACATTGCTACAATAATATACTATGGATCTGCTTATGAACATGCTTTTATTTATGATTTCATGTTTACGACCTACATGTTACACTATAGTTAATTTTTATATTACCTAAACGTTCTTTTTTCATGTTCTCGACATGTATAGTTTCATACGAGCATGCACATTTCTTTTTCATGTATAAAATCTTATGTTTGCCTTGATTATTTTCTTGAGCTCGTTGTTGTTCATTCTTCTTTGTTGCCTTCCAGGTAGGGGCAACAAATATCGGGCTGAGTAGCCAAGTGTGCCTTTGTACAGCTTTTGCACGATACTTTTGGAAGCTTTATACATATATTTTAAGTACATATTTATTTTTTATTTTATTGGATCTACTAGCTCTATATAATTTTCATATTCTGCATTTATGATTTCCATGCTTTCAAGTATGTATATAAAATGCAATGTATCATGTTTGTTGCGACGATTCAGTTAGACTAATTCATCATCAACTGAGTTCTGATTATAAAAGTCAAGGATGAGTGACGGTGAAAGTTGGTCTGACCAAATTCTCGGCCTCTATTAGTTAGGGTGTGACAAGGACTCCCCAGCTACATTTAGGGCATCAACTTGTCAGGAACAAGGCTGATTCACTGGTCAACTAGGGTTGAAACATCCAACAAGCTTATAAAAAACCCGCCCAAGACAGCCATTTAACACATTACACCAATTTAGCCTAAGTAGCTGTCTATGCCTAGAGAAGACACTCAGTCCATTCTCTTATAGACCTAGCAAATCCTCTACATCTAAGGACAAACTTGCTTTATAAGTCCAATTTTGTTTTTGGGAGGCACACATGTACAACTCATTCTTTAGTTTTTCCTTGTAGCGCTCAAGAGCTTGGATCTTAATTTATAAATAGAAATTTCAGTGTGAGCCAAGGGTTACAAATTCTTTATTTTATAATATGTATTTATTAGCATTATAGTGGATNTGTGAATTCAGTGTCACCCATATAAAATTAAAAATCACTCATATTGTTTCTATCATCTTGGTCTCCAACCCAATCACTATCTAAATCCTGTAAGTTTATATTCATTAGAACAAGAATGTAAAAGACCATTAGTTAGTGTATCTTTACTATAACGAAAAATTCTTTTAGCTGCCTTTAAATGCACCTCAGTGGGTTTTTCCATATAACGACTGACAATTCCAACTCCATAGAGAATGTCAGGTTTATTGCATGTTAGATATCTCAAACTTCCAATGAAACTTTTAAACATAGTTGGATCTATCAAGTCCCATCTTCTTTCTATGATAAATTGATACCGCATTTCGCTAGCGTGCTTGTTGGATTGCAATTCTTCATATTAAATTTTTTCAAAACTTCCTCTGCATATGTTTTTTGTTTAATGAATACACCTTTATTTTGCTTCACTTCAATTCCAAGGAAGAATGACATAAGTCCAAGATCTGATATCTCAAATTCTTTCACAATAAATTACTTAAATTCTTTTAATAAGAGTGGATTATTCCTTGTAAAAAAAAGATCTACATATAAATAAATAAATAATATATCTTCATTATCATGCTTCTTCAAATAAAATGGGTTCTCATAAGGACATGAATATAACCATTTTGTTTGAAGTATAAATCGATGCTTAAATTCTGTGTCCTTGGTGCTTGTATTAGGCTATAAAAAGCCTTCCTTAATTTATAAACTTTTGATTCATGGCCCTTTTTTAATATATCACAAAGGTTGTTCGACACTTCTTCAATAAATTCATTTAAAAGACAAATTTCGCATCTACTTGAAAAATCGAACAATTATCTTGAGCAACAAGAGAAATAATTGAGCAGATAATTTCCATGCGAATAACAAGAGCAAATACCTCATTATAATCGATGCCTCTTTTTGCTTGTATCCTTTTGTCATTATATGTGTTCTGTAATTTTCAAGTCCTCCCATTGCATTCTTCTTTATTTTGTATATCCATTTTATACCAATAGCTTTATGTCCGTATGGAAGGGTTGTGAGCTCCCATGAATCGTTTTTCACTAGAGATTTGATTTCTTCATCCATTACCCATCTCCATCTTTTATCTTTTATATGGCTTCTTCAAAATTCAATATCTCGTTATTTGCAAATAAGCAAACGAAGTTAAGTTCATCAGTTTTTTCATAAAACTCTCTTAAACTTCTTGCCTTCTCTTGCCTTTGATCAACACTTGAGGTTGGAGAATGTGATGAAGATTCTTGCAAATTTGTTGATGATAGTTCTTTTTGTAACTCTACAGGCACCAATGCTTCATTTTGAGTGGTTTGGCTTTGTCAATCTCATGCTCCATCGAAATCCACATCTTCACAGAAAATACTTCTAAAAATATTAGGATCAAATAATTTATATGATTTAGAGTAATACCCGATGAAGGGGAGTTTAGAGCTTCTGTCATCCAACTTAGTGTTTTTTTTTTTAAGGAACATGTGCACATGCAATACTCTCAAACACCTTCAAATGAGAGATATTTGACTTTCTCCTAGTCCAAGCTTTTTAAAGCGTCAAATCATGTAAGCTTAAAGTTGGGCATCAATTGAGAATATAAACAACACGTGCCACTACCTCAACCAAAAATTTCTTTAGCATATCTTGCTTTTAATCATGCTCCGGACCATATTAAGAGTAGTGATTTTTCTTTTCTGCGACACCATTTTGTTGATGTAAAAAAAGTATTATTAGTCGATGTTGAATGACATGCTCTTCACAATAATCTTCAAAAATATTTTATTCATAAATTCACCGTCTCAATCTGATAGGATGATTTTTACTAAATTACTACTTTCGTTCTCCACACTTGCCTTGAATTTCTTAAACATGATAAAAGCTTATGTTTTTTTCTTCAAAAATTAAACCCAAGTTTTTCATGAATAATCATCAATAAAGTTAAGAAAATAGCGATGCTTACCAAAGGAAGTTGGAGCAACAGGTCCACATACATCTATGTGGATTAATTGAAGAGGCTACTTTGCTTTAAAACAAGCTTTATTTGAAAAAAAATTTGCTAGGTTGCTTTTCAAATAGGCATCCTTCACAAATTTAATTTGGATGATTGATATTCGGCAACCCATATACCATTCTTTTTCTTGAGATATTATTTAAATCTTCGAAATTTAAATGTTCAAGCCTCATACGTCAAATCCATGAAGAATCATTATGCAAATCTTTAAGCAATTCATTATACTATCCTTTACATTGATAATAAACATTCTATTACTCGTCACCTCCACTTCGGCTATCAATTGGTTCAGATTATTTTTAATAGTGAGCTTTTTATTCTTAATATGAATATCAAATTCTTTTTCAATTAATTCCCCCAAACATAAAATATAATTCTTCATATTCGAAACATAAATAACATTAGAAAAAAATTAATGACTTCCATCTTTAAGAAGAATAAGGATTTTACATTTTCCTTTCATTGAAATTTTCGAAGATTTGCCAGAGTAAATTTGACTCTTCATTGTTTTCATTTCTATGAATATATCTTTATTTCACACATGATTACTTGCTTCGATATCTATGTACAATTTTTTTTTTCATATTTTTCTCCCTTTTTCAAGGCAAGGTTAGTTTTTTTCTTGATTATGATGACATTCGAAAGCATAGTGACCAATTTTCTTGACAATATAACAAACATAAATATTTTTTGCACTTTTGGCATCTTGGCTCTTTCTTTCAGTCATCATTTCTTAAGATTTGACCATCTTCATTATTTTTTTGACATTTTCGACGTCTATATCCTCGACCTCTTCCAAAAACACAATCACGACCACGACCGCGACTTTGCCCATTGACATTACAAGAACTTGAATTATCTACAATTTTAGAGTCTTCATTTTCATTCTTTAATGTATAAAATTTTTGAGTCTTCATTTTCATTCTTTAATGTATGTTTTGATTGGAGGACTTGCTCGTTAGTATCCTATTTTTTTCTTATTCTTTCTTTCTTCAAAAGCTATTAAAGATTACATAAATTCATTAACGATCATTGACTCTAGGCCTTTAGCTTCCTCAATAGCTATTACAATGTGCTAATTTATCATTCACTAAACGTAAAATCTTTTCAATCACTCAAACATCCTCTAAACTTTCTCCATACCTTCATAGTTGATTGACAAAGGTCAAAACTCTTGTGAAATAATCCTCCAAAATTTCAGTATCATTCATGTGGAGTGCCTCAAACTCGGCTGGAAGAGTTTGAAGCCGAAACTTCTTGACCTTGTCTATGCCTTTATAATTGACTTGAGTATTTCCCATGTTTTCTTAGAGATGGATGCGTCGGCGACTTTCTCAAAACACGCCCCATCTAAGACTTGATAAATGAAGAATAGCACTTTCTTATCCTTCTTCTATTTTCTTTCAACAAATCCATTTGGGTTGTTGATAATGTTGCTACGTCTTGTGGCTCGACATATCTTTTTTCAACTATCTCCAAAATATCCTGAGAACCAAACAATGCCTTCATTTAAAGACTCCAATTCTCATAATTCTCCTTTGTGAGATGACGCACTTGTAGATTCAAACCACTTGTCATTTTTTAACAAACCTAGCTTTGATACCAATTTGGTAAAATAAATACATGTGGAGAATATAAAGAGGTGAATGAGAAATTTGTGTGGACAATAAAGAAAATGAATTGATCATTTTTCATTCATACTCCAAATGATAAAGCTAATGACCTATTTATACTGATACAAAGATCATTCTAGTACTCTTTCCAATGCTAGCATATTCTAAAAAGGTCCAAATTCAAGTTTTTTAGTTTTTAGTGATGTGGAATATTGAAAGACACTTTAGTAAATACATTCATCTAGGTATTTCTAATATTTAATAATTTTGGTTTAATTCCTAAACAATATAGTTCGGTCAAGCATTTGCTTTGCAAAATCTATTACTAATAATTATAAATCTTTACCGAATGAGCTCCTACAATTTGTCTTGATTCGTTTATCCATAAATGATAAAAGTTAATTTCAAGCAAACCTGTCGTTGTTGGATTTCCAGACCCTTTTTGGTTCCGTGTGCCTTCTATGATCCTGTGATTCCAATTCTTTGTCATAGCCTGATTCTGCCGAAGTACCAAATAAGAAAATCATCCTCTTGATCCAGTATCTAGGCGGAGGGTTATCCCAGTCAGCCCACTCATAATCTCCACCAGGGTTGCGGAAGCAATGAATGAAATTGCAGGCGCTTCCATGCGAGCAAGTCTGTAATCACTAATCAGTATTATTGATAAAGTTGTGACTAATAACATTTACGTTTTCTTAACAAAAAAAACACAAAATACAGAAGGTAAGAAGTTCAAACCTTTATCATAAGAAATTTGACGCCACATTTCATAGCGGCATTAACAAGCATACCACCCAATTCCTATCTATTTACAAATCTAGCACCTAAACTACATTTTTATACATTTATACCACCCAAATCTTTCATATCACATAAAAAACACCGTCATTTTAACTTTTAAATAATGAAATACACGTTTTCATTTATAGATAATGTGGTATGTATGCAAAAAAAATAAATTTTAGGGGCCAAATATGCAAATACATAGGATTTGAGTGGTATGTATGTAAATCTTCTTATTTCTTATATATGCACACATGCATTTAAAAGAGTGCCCCAAGGTTCACATGGTAATATCTATTGCAATATGGACATCNTGAATGTGTTTTGCTGCTGCAGATCCATCTTGAAGTTGTTCCTCGTCGTGCTGCCCACGATATTCGCTCCAAACTCCTTGCCGTAACGAGTTTAAGTTTTCTAGGGTGTCCAATTACTATGTCAAATCAAACGCCCTATGGTTGTAGTCCTCTAAATGTCCTATATAAAAGAAGTCATGCTTAAAACTATATAATATAAAATGTGCAGTACTGGACAAACAATATGGTGCATGTAGAACAATAGCGGGTAAAAACAAAGATAATATAACATGTTGTATATAAAGAACAGTAGCAAGTAGTAAACTGGAATAATATATCATGCTGTATAAGAAGAATAGTAACAGGTAGGAACATGAATAGTATATCGTGCTGTATAAGAAGAACAGTTGCATGTAAAAAAAAAAGAATAATATAACATGCTATACTGGAAGAACATTAGCAGACAAAAACAGGAATAATATAACATGTTGTATAGAAAGAACAGTAGCAGGTAAAAACAGGAAAAATGAAACGCTGTAAAATATAAAACAAACTTGTACGCCTGTGGGATCTGTTTTTCCTTAAGTATAGCAAGTCTAAATGCATCACAAAAAGCGAAGTGTGATGGAAACGTCGTTCAGGAAATTAAAAAAAAAGTGTAACAACTCAAGACGGAAAACTCGAGAAAAATCAACGAGAAAAGACTCAAGTAAAAGAAAAGAAAAAGAATCCACAAAAATCTTGGAGAAATCCCGAAAGAAAGGAAAAGTAACACGAGTGCTCTGTCCCAAAACTTCGATAAAACAAAAAGAGTTTGAGTGAGGGGGACCGCAAGCACTCGTATGGGGCTAAACTCAGATATATATTTATGCTCGAGGGTCCGCGAAGGCTACTCGGTCACCCGAATGTATAGAACCCGCCATTCATCTAGAAGTGTGTCTTGAACCTCACTTAGGAGACTATTTCCCAACTTAAATAAGTATTCGTCACGTGGACAATCAACTTTAAAGTATGTTTTATGTTTTTAACATGCATACAAATTTTAAACATGCAAAGAAGAGTTATCAATTTTTGTTTCGTAGAAAAGTATGTTTTTGCTTGAAAATGGTTCTCAAAATTTATATTTTTTTTTAGAAATTTTCGTTGTCCACGAGTCGATTACTTTGTCGGGCGTGGGACTGCCAACAACCTGAGGAGGTTCGAGCCAACTTCCGCTAGACTTATGCCGGTGAAGGATACCATTATCCTATTTTTCATCAAATGCATGGATCTTGATGTTATAAGATAGGACATCTTTCTGCTCTATTTTCGGTGTGCCTTTATCATCACCACCGTACGCTCCCAAAACGACTACTTGCGACCTTGCTTGATGGTTTCACGTATAGCAAAAGGCTATACGTAGACACTTATGCATCGAACATAAGCATAAAAAAGAACGAACCAAGAAGCAAGGAAAGAAAAGAACAAAAATGGGGTGAGAGAGGAGGAAATGATACCTCCTAAAACACAACGTAGCGGAGGCGGATCATCCCTCAAAACTGACTCGCTAAACATGACTCGCTAAATGTGACTTGAAAGCCACCAAATTGNGAACAAAAATGGGGTGAGAGAGAGGAGGCACTGATCCATCTAAAACACCGAAAAGGAGAATGGATCAGTTCTTAAAACTCATATCGAAAAGACCTAGAAAAGTAGGGCCCAATGTCTTTCCTAACAAACATAAAGGGTCACTTTGCGCTGATTTTTCAAACCCCAAAGACGTAGGATTGATCAAGTCCACCAAATGCTTTTCCAAAATGAGGTTTAAAATCTCCCAAACTTCAAAAGAAAATGACCTTGGGGAAACCACTACCAATACTTCCAAACTCATGCCGAAATTAAAATTCCCCAACTTTCTAACTAATAGATAGCCTTATACATCAAATAAGCATAAAATCTTCCCACAGAACCAAATAAATGCTCACGGCCGGGGCAGCAAGGGAATCAACCGAAACACGTTCACGGGCAAGGGGAGCAACCTACCCAAATCTTTTATATCATAAGAAAAAGATGTCACTCAACCCTTATATATTTCCTTATCTAACACCTAAACTCTTCTGTTTTGCATTGATACTATCCAAATCCTTTCTAGGATGCCTGATATAGACAACTATTTTTTTTGTTTCTTATATGTATCATGAGGATTGAGGTGTTAGAAATGTAAACAAATAATGATTGGGTGGCATGTATGTAAATCTCCAAAACCCCAAAATTAAATGAAATTTCATGAATAAGCTTCGAATAGAAGGGCAATTTGAGGAATAACATCAAAACCCCCAAAAACAGGCTCCAAAAACCTCCAAGAGATTAAACTCCATGCTCAACATGTATCTCAAATAGGGAAGCAATGACAAGGAGTGGAACCGAACCACCATATCAAGCTCCAAAAAGACTTAAAACCAAAATTTTCATTCAACTTATGTTTCAAACATGAGAGGGCAGCAATATGAAGCAAAATCAAGCCCCCAAAACAAAACCCAAAAAGACTTAAAACCAAAATTTTCATTCAACTTATGTTTCAAACATGAGTGGGCATAATCATGGAGCAGAACCGAGCCACCAAAACAGGATCCAAAACCAAACCACTACGAGGCCAAAACGCAGCCCAAAATATAATTAAAACATGTTAGAAACTGCAGCCACATTAAAAGCTTAGAACGAATGTTTCTACCTTGTTGCCCACCACAAGAACAAGTCACAAAATCTTGCCTACGAGAAAAGAGAAATTTACATACAAACCATGCAGTTCTTAAGCATTTACATATGTAGCACTTACATATATACCACCCAAAAATTTTTTGATAGTCCAAAAGAAATAACACAGTTGCATGTGTAGTTAAGATAGCGCATATGCAAGAATTGAAATTTGGGTGTTAGTTGTGTAAAAAAAATATAAAAGAATTTTATGGTATATGCAAAACTTCGGAAGATCAATGTTTAGGTGTCAAATATGTAAATATACATTAAGTTGGTGGTAATGCATGTAGGTCCTCTAAAATTAAACTATAACACTATTTTATATGATGCAAATATTTTAGGTGGCATAAATGTAAACATACAAGAATTAGGTGGTGTGTATGTAAATCTGTCCCACAACATCAATTCCATAAAATTCAGTCCCAAACAAATCCTATCATTGTTTAACCAAGTCACAAGAAATTTGAAATTACATGAATCCGCACTCAGTTTCTCCCCCAGGTCAAATTCTGAAGGCTACGGCAAATTCAACTATGAAGTACAAACTGTTTTGAATCCAAGCATGGTTGAAGTTTCATTTCTTAATAAATTTCATTCCTGATTATTTCCTTGCAAAGCATTAATTATAAAATCAGAATTCCACACTTGTTGGAGCAAGATAATCAGATATACCCTCCCAAGTAAGAATTTAAAGAATTTGTATATGCACTTATAAATAAAAGTTTCGTATTTCTAAATATGTCATTTATAAACTTTTATAATGTGAGCATATAGGAAGACTACAGAAATCGGCTCATGCATATCACAACAACCGCTTCTTCTCATGATTCATAAATTCAAACCAAAGTATAGTTGTCTAATCAATTAAGACATTGATGTTTAACATTTCCAAGAGGAGCCTTACTTATCAAATTCAAACCTGGGGGTAACTATAAATTCTACAATGACTCCAAAGATTCACACAGTAAACCATATATAAATGTATAAATACATAGGAATGTTATAGCAAATGCGCGGATGCCCCACCAAAGCAAGGTATAACAACAAGCTCTTCTAAATGTCGTAATAATCAACAACACATAAGGGTGATGGTTCTGCCAAANTTTTACAATAAAAACAAATTCACTCAGTAAACAATTAAATGATTTCATCTAGTACTGCTTCTTGTAATATACTCCATTCAAGCCTATATTGCATTTACTGAAACTTTGATGCAAAATAATAGTAATAATAATAAAGATCCTTCTGCACTTATCTCACAGAGATAGTCATCTATCTTTCTTCACTTAATAAATGAAAAAACCACCGAAATCCTTCTTCTAAGATTCAACCAACTCCTCAAAGAAAAAGGGAATGAGGATGGAAAGAATATGCTATTTGCAAGAAGGACATGATTTGAATATAATATTTCAGAATAAAAGGTTATTTGTACAGGGAAATGGCCTCAATTGTAACTACAAAATGATTAACTTTCACGCATAAGTAACTTTTATCAATAACAATTACAGAACTGTTTATTGGGAAACATTTTCATGGAAATCAATGGAAAATGTTTCAAGCTACATCAACATTTTATCATAAAAAGAAGGGGCATTTACATATATAGCACACATTTCTTATGTATTTGCACATCTCACATCTACACTTTCATATTTACACACATAGCATCAAATATTTAATATCACATCAAAAATAGCCCTGTTAACAATTTTAGAGAGTAAAATACACCTTTTCATTCATAGGTTTAAAATACCAAAATGCTATGTGTGTAAATATGAAAGTTTAGGTGTGAGATATATAAATACATAAGAGTTGTGGACTGGGAATGTAAATTCCCCAAAAAGAAATGCTAGTGCATAATCACGAAGGCAAGAAAACTAGTCAATTACCAAGTCGAACCTCCTTGTCGTTGCGTGCCACCACGTGTTTCAAGCAAAAGATTAACGGTTTGTACTTCCAAAGTCATTCCATCTGCAATCTGAAAACCTATGTTTAGTACTGCATTACTCTCTGAGAGATCAAAGTAAACTCATAAACTAATTAAAACACGTTGCTATATAAAGTCCTATGCTTCCATTGGTCCTTACATAGTTCTCAAAATTTTGGGGTTGTTTAGTTGTGCTATCTAAATAGCAACTTATTCACAAAATAGTTTTGATGCTCAGATGAAGTTTTTGGTTTAATTGTATATTGTTTAAAGAAATGTAACATTTTAGAATGACAGTTAATGATTATAATCTTTAGATTTGACAGTTAAGTGCATTGTGATGTTAGCAGAACAAGATTA
>JXCR01144221.1:215203-228896 GCA_002079205.1 Phalaenopsis hybrid cultivar | reverse complement strand
TTTAAAGGGGGAAAGCGTTCTGCCATCCGCGTCGCGCGGATTGCCAAGGAGCTCTTCGACGCGTTCGATGGGAAGCTTGCGTACGGCGACTTTAGGTGGATTGTGCTCGGGGACGATGACACTATTTTTTTCCTCGAAAACCTTGCTGGAACTTTGGCGAAATATGATTGGGAGCAGTGGTATTACGTTGGTAGTTATTCGGAGAGCGCGGAGCAGAACGCGGAGCATTTCTTTGAAATGGCTTTTGGTGGTGGGGGTTTTGCGATTAGCTATCCATTGGCGAAGGTTCTTTCTAAGGTCATGGATTCGTGTCTTATAAGGTATGCGCATTTGTTTGGGAGCGATGCTAGGGTTTTTGCTTGTTTGGCAGAACTTGGTGTGGGGCTGACTCGTGAACCAGGGTTTCATCAGGTAACTCCACTTCCTGGTACCTAAAATTTCCACCGTCTCGTTTTTTGTTTTACGTTTTCCTATTGTTACATTCTTCGTCTCGTTGGAACTGATTTTTTTTCCATCCTTCTTTGTACTAATATTATATACTTCTTTTCGTTGGAACTGAATCTTTCCATTTTTTGAAATTTGGCCCGTTTGGGGCAGCTTATTTGGTGCGGTGGTGTTGAGAAAACGCACCTGACCTGTTTGGGTAAACTGAGTTTTGACAGCTTATGCGTTTTCAAAACGGAGAAAATAACGTTTTCACACCGCACCTATCTAGATAGGTGCGGTTAGGTACGGTGGCAGCTTATTGGCAACAATCTGATTTAAAAAAAAAAAAATAAAAATCTGTAATAGCCACTGCACCTAGTTTATCAACAAATTATTTTTAATCAGCTTATCAGCAGATTATTCAATAAGCTACAACTGCCCCAAACAGACCCTTAAAATACAACCGCGTAAGATTATAGTTTTGTTTCCTCTCTAGGAAGATGAGGAAGCAATATACGACCTTAAATTAGTAGAGATGGATGTCAATCTTGCAAATACCAACTATTTGGTTTAACTTTATTCCTTATGTTATTCAAAGAAAATCGTTATTTAGATTACAATTTTAAATTCTCCTTTAAAACAATAGAAAAACGGGTGGCCTCCCATTTTGGATTCATTTCTTACATGATTGAATTGAGGGGGATGTTGTTCTTCTTCTTCTTCATTTTTTTTGGTGAGGCTTTATTTACTGGGTGGTTTCTGTCAAAGGCGGGAGCCACTACGGGTGGAGTTTGAACGAAGGAGAGGCTTTGTCGAGACAGTTCGAGTCGAAAAGGAAGACAAAGTAAAACAAAGATGACGCGGGTGAAGAAATAATGAGACAACGAGCAGATGAGTGAGAATCAAGGCAAAAAAATAGTTCCTCCTCACTAGCAAGAAGGCTGGCTGGAAGGGAGCCTTGACAGTACTCCAATAACTACCTGTGGTTAGGGTAAAAATTTGGCTCTGATACCTTGTCAAAGTTTTGAACAAATACGTTGAATACTAAATAAGCTCGATTCCTTTTCCCTTTGTTTCCATTCCATTAGGTACAAACTATTTTGTATAATCTATTTTAGGTAATTTAATAATACATATTCCAAATCTAAATATTTAGCTAAAAGAGAAATAAATCATAATAAATATATTGGTAATAATTTAAATAAGGAAGCTCCTAATTATAGAAAACTCCTAATTTAGTTGTCTGATTTCCGTCCTTCCTGATCGACAGTTTCTACCGTGTTTCGAATTCCCATTTTTACTGACGACAATCATTATTGGCCCTTTCCAATGGATCTTAAACATGTTTGTCTACATTTTCTCATACTATTTCTTAGGTTATTATCTTGGGTCTGAACTAATTAACTAATTTCATTTTAGCTGTTAAATGTTGTGGTAGCTTGTATAAGGTGCCATGAATGTGGTCAGCTTAGATGCTATTATTGCTACACTGATTGCAAGTTAGATGCATGGCATTGCCCTGCATCATCAACATGCCACCTCACTAATCAATATATTTCTTCCAAGCAATGTGCTTGCAAGATTATTCCATGCAAGAGTTTTTTCAATTTTTGTTTAATGTATTACATCATCACCAATCATGCCAATTTTTTGGTGGCTCAATATTTTTGATAAAATAAAAACAAAGATGTTGACCAAGCATAATAAAATTCTTAAGTATTCTAGTAAGATTAATTTCCTAATATTATTTTTGGTCTCTTTTTCTAATATTATTTTTTTAAAGGATTTTTGTAAGAATATTTTCAAGTATTTGATATGCAATATAATGTGATGAATGTAAGAAAAAGCACTAAAATATTGATATTCTTCCTAAAGAGTATTAATGAACAACAATAACTAATTCCTAGAGAAGAGATCATTTTGAAGAACAAGTGACTTTGACATCCAAGATAATTGGTGAATTTGGTGATTTGAAAATAATGTTAAGTTACCTCTTAAAATATTGTTGAATAAAATAACTGTTTTGCTTCAATTTTAATTCACCAAAATGATAAGTACGTGCAGAAAATAAAATGAAATAGTAAGAAATAATCATAATCACTCGTGAATAAACATAAACAAAAGTGAAAAGAGTAGGCATAAACAAAAGTGAAAAGAGTAGGCCAAGGTTTTTATATGGTATATCTTAAAAACTAAGCTAGGGCCTACGTCCGTGCTTAGCCAATTCCCGCACTTCTATTAAAAGGAAACAAACCTCCTTCAATTCAATAAGGAGGAGAGGCCCTACACTACCGCACCCTATTCTCTGACGAATGCAACCCAACGTGCTCTCTTACATTGTGTGAGTATAAACCCAACTACTTTAATTACATATCCTTTCGGTTAAGTGCAACTCAAACTACTTTAATTAAATTCGTTCAAACTTTGTAAGTGATCGAAAATGGGCACCTTCTATAAAGCTTATAATCTCTCTATAGATGTTATATACAATGAAAACTCATTCACTAACTAAATACAAGTTTTTTATAATTTACGCTTATAACACGTTTCAAAATGAAAGTGATTTTATAAATATCACAAAACAATCAATCACCTTCAGAGATTTCTTACTCAAATGTAAATTTAAAATCAAAAGAATTTGCCAAGAAAACAACTTGAATTTCATTGGAGAAAAGCCACCTCCTGGAAAAAGAATTGGCTAGGTTTTTCAAGTCTTGTAAAGGGACTAGATTTGTTTAATTCTAGCCTATTTTTCTTTATTTTTCTAGTCTTATGTCTCTGCAAAAATAGTCCTAATTTTGAATTAAATTTTTAGCTTTTCATGAAAATAATTGGCCTAATGAAGGATTAGTCATAACTTAATTGAGTGAATTAAAATAGCAAAAATCTAGCCATATGCGCATGAGATTTTTTACCAATTTTTATTAGGAATGTGAGATCTTTTTTTTCAATTTCAACTCATATTTAAATTAATTAAAAGCATGGCAAGAGATTTAAATTAAATGGGCATAATTAAATCACTATTTATATTTAACATTCTTTGACCAAGAGTTTGATTTAAAACTTGTAAATTTTGTTGAAGGCAGGTTAAAAATAACACATGTAATAATTGCATAGTGCTTTGTTTACGTTGTACAAGACATGTGTATAGAATTATCTATAAGATTTGAACTATAATATAATGTTATTGCTTGATTATAACTTGATTAAGATAATAAAACATGAGGCCAACAAGTTAGTATAAAGAATTTTAAACCAATTCAAAATTGACCATATGAAATATAGTGCAAATTGTGTAATTTTTAGTACAAAGATTTATTTAATCAAATATTATATAATTAGGTACATATATTTATATATAATAATTTTCTCAATTATTTTAATTAAAATTGTTATTGAGATGCATTACATCTATAAATTAGTGGTAGATAATTTGTTCATAATGTTTACATTTTGATAAAATACACTAATGCAATATGATTCATGTGTTGAATAATATAAAAATTTTCATTTTGAAATAGTTGAATAAATATATGATATTAGCTTAATATTAATTATAGTTTTCAGAATAGTATATTTAAGCCAAAAAAATAAAATATATAAAAAATTGACATATATATATTTAATTCAAATTTCATTAAACAAAAACATAAATTATTTACAATTTAGATAATGAATTTAATATTTATGTGAGATTATTAAGTTTTCAAATCAAATATATGTTAGATACCTTATGAGATTGCTAACAACAACAACAACAAAGCCTTAATAAATCTTTTTTTCTTCAACAACAACAACAAAGCCTTAAGCCCACTACGTGGGGTCGGCCACATGAATCCTTTTTCTCTAACAACAACAAAGCCTTAATCCCACTACGTGGGGTCGGCCACATGAATCCTTTTTCTCCATGCAACAACAACAAAGCCTTACTCCCACTACGTAGGGTCGGCTACATGAATCCTTTTTCTCCATTGAACAACAAAGCCTTAATCCCTCTACGTGGGGCCGGCCACATGAATCCTTTTTCTCTATTGCGTCTTTGAACAAAAACAACAACAACAAAGCCTTAATCCCACTAATGGGGTTGGCTACATGAATCATTTTTCTCCATTGAGTCAACAACAACAAAGCCTTAATCCCACTGTGTGGGGTCGGCTACATGAATCCTTTTTCTCCATTGTGTCCTATTTAAGTGTCATATTTTCATTTAGTTCTAATAAATTAAGATCATTTTTTATACAATAAGCCCAAGTATTTCTAGGTCTATCTCTGCCTTTTT
This sequence comes from Phalaenopsis hybrid cultivar, assembly GCA_002079205.1. NCBI lineage: Eukaryota > Viridiplantae > Streptophyta > Magnoliopsida > Asparagales > Orchidaceae > Phalaenopsis > Phalaenopsis hybrid cultivar. Next base: position 224,191 of record JXCR01144221.1, on the reverse strand, counting down.
TAACATCAGTCTAATCTAAAACATCAACAGTCTTAATCGGATCATCAGATGGTGGACGTTTAATTCGACCAAACCATCTAAGATGACTCTCTAATTTTGTCCGTCACTGGAGCTACAACAACCCTATCACGGATATATTCATTTCGCATTTTGTCTCTAAGTGTAAAGCCACTCATCCACTTAATCATTCTCATCTCGACAACACTTAACTTAGTATTATGCTTCTCTTTTAAGGGCCAACAATCAACGCCATAGAGCATTGCAGGTCTCACCACCCTCTTATAAAATTTTCCTTTCAGTCTAAGCAATACTTTTCTATCACACAAAAGGCCCGAAACATTCCTCCATTTCAACCAACTAACTTGAATTCTACTATTAACATCCCCATCTATATCACCATTGCTTTGAACAACAGACCCGAGAAATCTAAATCTTTCACACCTTTAATAATTTGATTAACCAAAGTTACTCTTCTATTACTGGAGCTATTACTACTAAAATTACATTCCATGTATTCAGTTTTATTTCTACTCAAATGAAGGTCTTTAGAATCCAATGTAGACCTCCATAATTCAAGTTTTTTTGGGCTTTTTCTCCCGTCTTATCCACGAGAAGGATATTATCAGCAAAAAAACATACACCAAGGTACATTCTTCTGCAAATGTCTAGTAAGACCATCCATAACTAAAGCAAAAAGGTATGGGCTTAAAGCCGATCCCTGATGTAGTCCAACAGAAATAGGAAAACATTTGGTCAATCCTCCTTCAGTTCGAACACAAGTAACAACTTTAGTATACTTGTCTTTAATGACTTGAATATAAGGCATACCAACGCCTTTCTTCTCAAGTGCACTCCAAAGGACATCTCTTAGAACCTTATCATAAGCTTTTTCTAAATCAATAAAAATCAAATGTCGGTCCTCCTAATTATCTCTGAATTTCTCCATCAAACCTCTCAATAAATGAATAACTTCCATGGTAGCCTGGCTGGCATAAAACCAAATTGATTATGAGAAATCTTTGTAATATGTCTTAACCTATGTTCAATAACTCTCGCACAANATAATTTGCACACTCTTGTGCATCCCCTTTATTCTTAAAAATGAGAACCAAAATACTCTTCCTCCACTCCTTGGGCGTCTTTTTTAGCTTTTAAAATAATATTAAAGAGTTTAGTAATACAAGAAACTCCCAAATCTCCTAACATCTTTTTAGTTTTTAAAATAATATTAAAGAGTTTAGTAAGCCAAGAAACTCCCAAATCTGGCAAATATTTCCACACTTCAATTGGGATATCATTAGGTCCTACAGACTTTCCACCCTTGGTTTTCTTTAAAGCATCCTCAGTTTCTTTTTTACTAATGCGACTGTAAAATGAATTATTTTAGTATTATTAACGATATTAAGATCACTAAGATCGATCGTATTTTCAGAAACTTCATTAAAAAGTTTATCTAAATAATTCACCCACCTATGTTGAATATCTTATGAAGATCACTTTTTTTATTTTCGTCTTTAATACAATATACTTGAGTTAAATCTGTACTTTTCTTTTCTCTTAGTTTGGCTAGTTTATACATATATTTTTCACATTTCTTAGCATCTAATTTATCATAAAAATCACTTAAAACAGAATTTTTGGCGTCACTGATTGTTCTTTTAGACTTCCTGTGAGCCGTTTCATATTTTTCTTAGTTCTTTAAGTTTTTACAATTAAACTAATTTTTATAACATAACTTCTTATATTTTATCTTTTCTTGCATATTAATATTCCACCACCAACTATATTTATTTATAGAAAATTTTTCATTTGATTCTCCAACTACATGTTTTGCTACTTGTTTAATAGTATTTGTTATTTCATCCCACATAGCATTTGCTTCTTCATGAACATCGCAAATTTTGAAATTTTGAATTTTACTCATAAAAATAATTTTATTTGTGTTTTTAGGCTCCTCCACCTAATTCGATGATGATGAGTCATAGTATTATTTATTTTGCAACTCTTCACCTTAAAATCTAGACCGAATAATCGATGTTGGGTACTTAAATCCTCACTTGGAATGATCTTACAATCTTTACAATCTTGACGATCTCTTCTTCTCGTAAGAAAATAATCAATTTGTGTTTTTTTAGATCCGTTCTTATAAGTAATAAGATGTTAATCTTTTTTCTTAAATAAAGTATTAATAATAACGAAATCACACGCTAAAGTAAAATTTAAAATAACTCTACCTTCTTANATATATATATATATATATATATATATATATATATATATATATATATATATATATATATATATATAAAAAATTATATGCGATTTATTCATGCGCGGCGTCGTAACAAAATGAGTGTCCTCCCTAGGCAAAATCGACGCTCTGGACGTGCTGGTGCAGTCCATTTTGTCATTCGGGATCGCTCGGACGACGTCGTCGACAATCGGGTCAAAAACGCGTCAAAATTCTAATTTCACAAAATTTCGACCCGCGATTGATCGCTTCAAAAGGTTTATTCGAGCCTTCGACAGATAACAGTGCAAGCAATGTGAATCGTGGCGATCGGATGTATCGACTCTCCGAATTGTGAAATTTTGTGCGCGTGGGAGTGCGAATTGTGCAAAAGGCCACCCTAAGGCTCAGGAAGGTCCTATAGGAATCCCTTTTGGGTTTCCTCATGTTGGTTTCATCCCTCTAAGTGCTAGAAGTCGATACCACACACACGAAACTCCAGAAAGGGATAGAAGTAGGCCGAACTTCTAAAATGAGGCGGGTCCCATTTCTAAGGTTCTAAGATACTCAAAGGGAGATCCCTAAGGCTAGATCCTAAATCCTAAGAGGAGGACTAGACCTCACAAAAAATGAGGTCAACAGTTTCCTGCATGGAATTTAATTTATAACTGGCTTACTTTTAATCACTAAAATATTTGGGATAGATTTCTATCTTTAAAGCAAATAAATGTTATATTCATTTTCCATGCTCATGCTTGACGTCTAGCTCAGGTTCCCAAGAAGAGTCATTTGGGAGCTCCGATTTAGGTACACGTACATGCTTAGGTTCAATTTTAGATTTAAGGTTCGAGTCTTGAGCTCATGGTTTTCTGTATCTTCAATATGACTTCTTTCCTTTGATGATTAGCACTGGTGACGTTGCCTGAGAATTAGATATTATGAGAGGAAAGAACATAGGCGGCACTTAAGCGGGTATTGGTTTGATTATAGCAAATGATTTTTAATGTCATTATCATAAAGTGGATTATTGTTGGCTCAAAGCCTTTCTATTCTGTTGATAATATGAAGAGACTTATCCATAAAGTCGGTTTATTCATCATCATAAAGTAGTTGAAAGTAGTTCTTAATTTATAATGATGTAGAAGATATTGATCAACATGATATACCTTTTAGAATTTTCTTTGCTAAATTTTGTTGGTTCCATCTTAGATGGTTAATGTGGAGTCCCATATTAGGACGATATCGCAAACTCTACATGCAGCAGTATGGTATGTTAGATATGCCAAGCTGCATATATAGAGGTAAGAAGATACCATTGGTAATGGTTTTTTCAAATTTCTTCATATTATCAGCTTGATCTTGAAAAAAATTGAAGAATAATTTCATTTGGTTAGCTTTCAACTGCCATTCAACTTCATAATCAATATCTCTGTTTATATCTGATGTCTTTAGTTTAAAAGACTTACTATTGCAAAATCTTCTCTTTCTCAAGTATCAGGAAATTCTAAGCCATGCAAATACGAAGATGCCAATGGCGTTGCAGGAATCCTCAACCTTTTCAGTCCTGGGAATATGTCTTTTGGAGTGCTGCCCTCAGGATATGAAAACAACGGGCAATCAGTACATTGATTTTACCTCAAAAAATCAAAAGGGGATAATGCGCTGCTTTGAAGTGGAAGGTAATATTGCTTCAAGTCCCATCGTTAATGACCACATGCATAATTACTCTGATCAGAAATTATGCGGAAGATTATCGGCTGAATATCCTGGAAGGTATACATGTGGCTGCAAGAAGCTGGATCCTTCTGTGGATGCTCAAAGAGAGGCTTTAATTAGATCTGGGAACTGGATTCAGCTTTTCTCCAGATTGCAAGGAAGTCAATGCAAAGAGGCTAGATGGATCCCGGAGATTGATCACATTCATCAAAATGGTGATATGTTGTCCATCTCAACTTTCCACGTATGTAAGTTTGCAGAACCTACATTACACGCTTCTATTTTAGTATATTTAAGATGCTGATATTGAATTTGTTCTAATCTTTAAATTGTTGACATCAGTTGATAGTTTATGATATTCCGGCATATAGTAGGCATCATTATGCTTTGAGCTCTTGGGGTTATTCTGATCAGGCAGCCACCAAGCTCGGCAGAAATCCATGGTGGAAGAACCACTTTCATAAAATGCTACCATTAGCAGATCTGGTTAGTTGTGGAAGTATTTTTGTATATTTTCATTATAGGTGCCCTTTACTTTGCACTACGGTATTTTTTCTTGTTTTTTTTTACACTTGTTTCTTAATTTCAGGAAGTAGTTGTGTCTGCACTAAACTGTTCAGATGCTGCTAAGCAACTCTTGCAGAGAAATTTGTTTGTGAAAATTCCTACAACTCACTTCTCATTATGTTGGTAACGATCTACCATTTCTGCCAATGTTTAACCATTATATTTTAACTTTTTCCTTTATTTATATCAGAGATTGGATTGTTTTTTCCTTTTATTTTCCTGTTTTACAGATTGTTAATTCTGATATCGTAGGTTTGCATCAGTGCTACGGTCTATGCTTGCAATTTCATTGGCTTCCATCTCGTCAGTCATGTATATTATATTTCAATTGTTTTACACGGTTCTGAATTTTAACCTTCACAAATTAGCGACCATAATTTTAAAGAAGGTCTTCACTCACGCATGGAAAAATGTGCACATTCGGAGTTGCCAGTTTTTATACTGGCCAATTTTTTTTTTCGGTAGTGACTTCAGGTAATTATTGAATTGAATATTGTGCTCCATTTCAGCATGAGAAATTCTTACTTTTATGAAATTAACCCTAGCTATTTGTTCGCAGCTCACATTCAAATGTTGAATTTACACATCAATATGCATTAAGGAAGCACTCTATGTGGTTTGCTATCCTTATGGATGTCCTAATGGGTGCAGTTTTTGGATTTACTATTTTGGTTAATACTGAATTTATCTGTTTTTGGATAAATGTTATCGCCCACAACATCACAGAGAACTTGCTGCGCTTGGGTTGTGTGTGGTTAATGGGTGTTCCGGCAGGCTTCAAGTTAAATACTGAGCTTGCGGAGTTTTTTGGCAAGATTTCGCTCGATGCAATTCAGACATTTTCCACACTATGGTTCTTTATGGCCTCTATCCTGCAGCATTTTATTAGGGTGCTTGCACTGTCTGGAATCGTTCTTGGCCTTACTATACCTGTTGCACTATGCATCGACATGCTCAAACTCGTGACTTTGCATGTAATCACACTTCATTGGTTGATACGTGTTATTTACTCGCAACAAATCCAAGCCTTGGCATCTTTATGGCGCCTCTTTAGGTTTGGCTTTTTGCTCCACCTTGTGAGTTGTCTTCTAGTAATCAAAATGCTTTAGTTTTCTTTCTTTTCTGATCTCCTTTTTCTTCTTCTTCAAATGCATGTTTTTAATTAAAAAAAAGCATGTTTTTACTATTAGTTGAAAATGAAATTTTATTTTAATAGTTTTGCTTCAACTCATTTTGTGTGGCATTAGATTTTATTCATGGTCATGATTTATCTTAGGGTGTGTTTGGAGCGGCTTTTTCGCCGCTTTCCGTTTTGGAAAGTAGTTCGAAGTGTGTTTGGGAGCTCACTTTTTGTGCATTTCTTAAAATCTTGTTTCCAAAACCTTCAAGGTTTTGTGAATGGCTAGGCGGAGCTGGGTTCTGTGAAAAGATGGGTAAATTACTTCGCTGCCCTTTAACTTTTCCATTAATTTCATGTTTTATCAAACGATAATACCCTTGGTTTGCGGCTTGTCGCCCGTATTTGCTGCGAGCATCGCGTGTTAGGGCATACCAATGGGCGACTTTTCTCGTCTGTCTTCCAACCTTTAAATCGCTTGTATGTATCTAGTTATTCATTTTTTGTTTTGGTCACACCAAGAAACATTATTTTGCTTTTTTCTCTTTTTTCTTTCATTTTGCCAGATTTTCACAATCCGACCTATTCTGTGCAAGGACGTGTTCGATTATTGGTTTAGGGTGTGCATTCCGCGCTATCTTTGTTATGCATTTTGTGCTATCTATTTTAAACTTGCGGATGAATATTTTATATTCAATTTTTTAGGGCTATATATTTGTGCTGCTCTTTGCATAATTTTGAAAGTTTAGATCTTGAGCTTTGCAAATATATTGTATTTTTTGTTTGGTTTAGGATGCACATTTCATGCTATTTTGATTGCGGTTGGTTAGATTAGGGTTCGGTCGACTACGTCTAGGGTTGCTCTGGTTGGGGTTTGATTGGATGTGTTTGCGGTTGTTTTGGTTAGGGTTTTGTTGGCTGCGGCTGGGGTTGCTCTGGTTGGGGTTTGATTGGATGTGTTTGCGGTTGTTTCGGTTAGGGTTTTGTTGGCTGCGGCTGGGGTTGCTCTGGTTGGAGTTTGGTTGGTTGTGCTTGGGATTTCCTTGGTTAGGATTTGGTTGATTGTTGTTGGTTTTGCTTTGGTTTTGGTTTTATTTGTAGGCTGACTTACTATGACTTTGGGATTTTGTGATCTGTATCCTTGCTATGTTAGTGCAATTCATGATTTGGTACTGGATTTGGGTGATGATACTGTCTTTAGAGGTTTTGTCAACTGCAATCCATGCTATGTGAGTGTAATTTTTATGTAGTCACATATTTATAACCTGGATATTAATTTTTACATATAAGACATTTTACCTATGCATTAAAATGTGTTTTTCACCTTCCAAAGTTGAAAGCGATCTTTTTAGTGTGATATGAAAAGCTTTGGGTTATATAAATGCAAAAGACAAATTTTGCTTTATATGTATACACATAAGAATTAATGGTATGCAAGTAAAAACCCCATCTTGTATGTTTTTTTCTTTTTTTTGAAAAGCCCAACGGCTATATATTAATTAGAAAAGTAGGAGAAGTACAAAATTGGATGCTATGGCCAAAAGTGACCCATACCAACCGTCACCACATTTGAACAAGTATACCCAAAAATAAACCCAAAAGATAAGTCCAAAACATAAGGTGCATCCCCAACGTCGAAGTGTTGCAAATAGTAGAAATAAATTAGATCCCTTCACTTTCCGCAGTATAGGCGAGAAGAATAATTGCATGGCTTCACCAAAATCAAACGTCGAACCATGAGTAGCATAATGAGTGCCTCCGAACCGAAGCCCCTCGATCCATAAACTCCACAACTCGTTAGGGCGAGCATTAGTCGAGCCAACGTGTGAGAGAATAGTGCGAGCATGAAGAAGCACCGCAAAAGCAATCCTGAAGCAGCCATCAAAAGGTCCCCCTCTACCCAACTGTAATAAAGTAGTCCCCTCCACCATCCATCGCAAAAGTTGTATATCAACCACACAAAGAGAAAGTATAGAAATCGTTAAGCAATGTAGCATGTAGGATAAAGGAGGCATTAAAAACGAGGAAGCATGTAACAAAGTAGAAACAAATGTGACCAACATAGCGAAATTGAGTGATGAATAAAAATAAATCAAGCAACCATCTTGTATGTAAATGTATAAGCATTGTTGGTTTATATCTATAAGAGCATAATTATCTTTTTTGTCAGAACTGCTGCTGCATAGCATATTATCTAGACAAACTGACTGTTACACCAATTTTAACAGTTGCTTCTTTAAAAAGCAACAACCGCCTGAATTGGGTTCTATCTTTTTTTTTTGTTTTCATCAGAGGTGGTCAAGAGTTCTTTTGGATTAATAGCTTGTAGCTTATGAATTCGTGTTTTTTTACCTTTTTTTTTGCATGTATTTGTTTCTACTTGAAATTCTAGACTTCCATTAGATTTGATTATAGGGTGCATATGGTTGTATCATAGTATCAACCGGTTATGGGGCTAAATATTTGAGTTATTTGATATATCAAGAAGGGAAGCAATATTACAAAACATTAATTGATACCTAAATGAACAATGATTTTATTCTTATAGATGTCAACGCCAAATTGAATTGATATCAGTGGCACCTTGAATATCTATGTGGTAGAAGTATTAGAAATCGTGGAACAAATCTAGTTACTAGGTCATGACACTAAATAGACTTTCTTTTTTATTATTTGGATTGTGAAAGTTGATGCATTAATATATAATGGGTGGATAGATCCTAAGATGTCCTTGTATTGGTTATGCATATTGAACATTTTCTTAAATATTACATAGGCTTATAATAATAAAAGAGAGCTAGAAGCCTTGCAAAGAGTGTTCAACTTAATCAAAAGAAATAACTTTTGATGGCTTGGTACTTATGATATAAGGAGATATTGAGTACCTAAGATATAGAGAAGAGATCTAGGGATTTTCATTAAAGATGAAGACATTTAATAGTGGTGAAAATGCTACTTTGATAAATTGCTAAATGAGTGATTTAATGAATAAATTCTTTTGGAAGAGTGCAATAAACAATCTAGTGAAGTATATCATAGATTGATCTAAAAAAGTAAGGAGTAAACTTTGAAAAAGCAACATAAAGCTAAGGCTTTAGCTCTATATGAGCTATTGAAACTTACATAGTTATGGAGAATATTCTGGTGACAGAATGTAGGTGGCTACGCACAGTGCTGATGGCCAACTACAATGACTATGGCGGACAGACGACGGCGGCGAGAACAGATAGATGACGACGGACTGCAAGTGGCCGCTGACGACCAGTAGGAGCAGTGGACAGCCAACGACGGCGGATGGCCCAAGGCGGTGGTGTCGGACGATATCAGCTCTGGGGCGTCATGAGTCGTGTAGAGGTGT
>JXCR01144221.1:192128-214936 GCA_002079205.1 Phalaenopsis hybrid cultivar | reverse complement strand
GGGGGGGGGGGGGGGGTGCAGCTTGCAAATAGCATTTTACAATGTAACTCACATTCGACCAAATTAGTCGAATTTTAAATTCAACTAAAATGAACTAAGTTGTGAACTTTAAATTCATTCGTATTTTATATTGTATTTGTAATTCTTCGTACCAAACATATAATTTCCTAAAAACTCTTTTATAGTATACTGTAAGTCTTCCAACTAAACAACCCCTAAAAAGTCATAAAGTACACCACACATAAATCAAAACATCTTGAAATAACTAGTCTGTAGACAATATCTCAAACAAACATATAACAATATATTACTACCTAGAAGAAAATAATACAAAGAAACTACAACCATAATGCCTTTCAACAGTTATCTTAAACTACAGCTGCTTCACACACCTTTGAATAAGTTTATTTCATTGAATTTTAGTTATCATGCTTAAGAAAATATGGGTGCTTTTTACTTGTGGTATTATTGAATTCCATAGCTTGGACGTAATTGAGGAATCTTCGATGTTCTATGTGGAAAAATTAAGCTCTTCTTCACTTGGTATGGGTCCAATAAATTAGCCCAACTTTCTCTTTCATTTGAAGTAGGTTTTCTAAATCTTGGACCAAATAAAATAATTTTTGTCATTCAGCTTGAATGAAGATTGACGGCTTTGGTATTTATCTACTATGGTTTTTTTTTGATTAGTTAATAACTTATAGTAGATTAGATTTTTTTCTTTTCTTAGAGAGAAGATCTTCCTCTCATTTGTTTGTGGAAAGCTGCAGTGTTGAGGCCTTATTATGTTGATGGGATAATAGGTGCAAGTGATACAAGGAGACGGAAGTAGATGCAGTTTGAAGATTGGCCTTGAAGCTGTAAGTTGTAGGAGTTAAATCTTAGGACATGTTTGTTCCTAAAGCTTTGATGCCATGAAGAGAGGAAGATTTTGGTATTTATCCACTATGGTTTAATTATATTATTTGATTAGTTAATAACTTACAATAGATTAGTTTTTTTTTCTTTGAGAGATCTTCCTCTTTTTTGTTTGTGGAAAGCTGCAGTGCTGAGGCCTTTTCATGTTGATGGGTTACTAGATGCAAGAGGTACAAGGAGGCGTAAGTAGGTGCAGGTCGAACACTGGTCTTGGGGCTGTAACTTATAGGAGAAAGGAGGTAATTCTGAGGATGTGTTTGTTCCTAAAGGTTTGATGCCATGAAGAGAGGGTAAATGATTTGAATTTGTGTGTATTTCATTAGTGATTTTGCAACTCTTTTTTTATAACATATTTCTAGGTTAGTTTTGTTAATTTCTATTTATATGAACTACTAATTACATAGCAATCACATGAAAAAAGCCCTAATATTGAATACGCAATGATTACCCATGTTTTAGTATTTGTAGCTTTAGAAATAACTAAGGTCCCACTGGATATCACTTTTATTTTTTATTTTCTAATTTTGTTTTTATTTTATTTTGTCGATGTTTCGTTTGAGATCACTTTTATATCGCGCGGTTAGGCCACGAAGGAGGCTCAAAGGAGATGCACTGTATGTTGCAATCCTGTCGTTGACTTCCCAGCACAACTGTTTTGACATCTCATAAGTCTCATCCCATCCTTGGCATCCCAGATCATTCAAATCTTGGAACTTCTTTATGCGATATATCATTGGCTTCCTAGCTAGCTCGTGTTGCGCTGTATCTCAATATTTTTTGGTTGTGATCCGACTTTTAGCTTGAATCACTCGATATTTGCGACTGTATATGTATGCCACGATTCTGCTGCTTCTTAAGTAGCCCAAACTTAAACTGATTTGTGAGGTGTGGTCGCGTCATAGACGCCTGTATGCTTTGTTGATGAAGGTGACGACGATCACATCGTTGGTTTCCAGACATCGAATGCTCTGATGATGTCAATTTGATAGGAACCTTTGTAGTTTTTCATCGAAATTAGAGCAAATAAAATGTTTTATTTCAATAACACCAAACAACAAAACTCAAATATATAAATATTAACACTCTAATCCTAATACACTAGACAATAATCTCACATATAACATATCATAACCCTAATTTATCAAGTCCTATTTATACCAAACAATAATAAATAACAAAAGACTAAATTGTCCATAGGCGCCGGTCTAACAGAAACCTGCAATGCTTTATGACGCAGAATTGTTAAACTTGCAATGCCATGCCTTATGGCGCAAAATGTTATCTTGTAGAAGAGAAGCAAAAAATTAAGTGTTGTTGAGATGAGAATGCTTAGTTGGATGAGTGGCTTTACTTCTAGAGACAAAAATGTGAAATAAATGTATCCATGAAGTGGTTGGAGTAGCTGTAATGTCAGACAAGATTAGATTGATCGCCTTAGATATTTTGGTCACATTAAACGTCGGCCATCTGATGACCCTATTAAGTGAGTCAATGCTTTAGATTTGAGTTGTGCTAAGAAAGGTAAAGGTAAACCTAAAACGACTTGGGGCATTTTTGTATACAATGATCTTATTTATTAGAATCAAATGAAAATATGACTCAATATGACACAATGGAAAAATAATTATTTTTTAAGTAGTTTGCTTTTAGTACTAATAAGGTTTGAACAATACCATCGTATTGATGTTATCATGATTGAACCAACCAGTGGAATCAGTTAATCTGGAAACTGGCATTCACTGCAGATTTTATGGCTCATTTGACTTCTTATAAAAACCGTGAAGGTTCGATCCCTTCACTTAAAGCTGCGGCTGATATGCTTGGAAGAGATTCAATATCAGCGAACAATACCTTTTGACCAAGTAAACAAATTCTTGTATGTAACTGAACAAACTTACATTAAAAAAAATCAAACAATGTGGTAGTTTAAGTTAATAGAAACTTTATAAGGAAGAACCTAAGGATAAGATACATTTTGGATAAGTTCCTATTCTTAATTTAAAATTGGTTTTTATGTTTTAATGGAGTTAGTTTATGAAGGATAAGATTGTTCTTAAATAGAGGTTTATGATAACTAGTTCAGTATTTGCTGGAGTTAATTTAGGAGAAGATATCAATAAAATATAAATTAATTCATATCCATAAACGGGAGAATATTTTTTCAGGTAAAAGCAACGGTGGAGTTAGCTTGCTATGACATAACACTTATAGCAGAGGCTATAGACAAGCTTAAACTTATATATTTTGGTTCATAATTGTTTGAATAAACTGAAACTTATATTTCTTCATTTGAAGTTGAAATTTTTCTCGCATGATTTAGGTGGAATTCACTGTTAATACTGTAATGTGTTAACCTTGATGTGATCAGAACTTTAACTTTTTTTTAAGAGCACAATTTTATCCCATTGAACTTGAAGAAGAAAGTGGATTTGATAGCAGAATCTAGGGGAAGAAAATGGGGAAAATGTACAACAATATAATGAAATTTACAAGGTATGTGATGACATAAGAAATTTCGTTGAATGAAAAATCTCTTTTTATTAACTATGTAGCAGGGCTTTGTTAAAGTCTCAACAAAAAATTAAGCTTCCTTCATCATTACTATTGCACTTGAGAGAGAAAACATTAACCCTTCCTATTGCTTAAAAATCCCTACTTGCAATTATAAAGTAGGATAAGACTGAAAGTTTTGCTATAAAGGAGAAAAACAGTGGATCATCATGTTGCTACTGCAAAAAGTTAGAAATAAGCTATAGGAATTGCTGTAATTTATATCCAAAAAGAGACTAGAATGGAGTGGCTTGAAGAAATTGATCCACATTACCACAAAATAGTTGTGGTAAAAGTGATAAAGGAGGATCATGCATTGTTCTTGATGTTGCATACTCATGTGAGGAAACCAAGAAAAACATTCCACTATTTTGTTATATTCCAAAATTAAGGATGTAAATTTAACTGTATCCATTTTCTAAGAACATATTAAATGTGATCAAAATATAATATTTACAACAACAGTTTTGAACCATAAAGCTATATATTATAACAAAGGAGAAGTATAAAATCATATTGAAGTAGTTCCCCACATCAAAACAGCTCAACCAACCATCCTATTTCGAAATGGCATCACCATGTAGAAGGATTGCACCGAGTAACCTGTGTTCTAAATGAATACCTGCTAGTTCCAAAATTTATTCCTTGCATTCAATTTTGATCGCACACTATAACAAAATTGATGCTCAAAGCTGCTTATTTTAGATAATAACGTATACTTGTTCTGCAGATTGAACTAAAATTATTCATATTCTTCAGAGTAAATGGTTAGAATGGATGTAAAGCTTGTCTTAGCGGGTGATTTTAGTTTTGTTTGTCTGCGTTCTTTTGACACCCATGAAATTTGCGGGAGGTTTGTGCACCAATGACATCACTAATCAATTTTTTTTCCTTTCTATATCGAGCCTTTGTCGCGTTCATTTTTCTTCATATTCATGCTATTGAGAGAATCTTCATGGATTGAAGAACACTAAACAATGTGAATCCCATTACATAGTCTGCTACCATCTTAAGACATTTGGTTAGTTTATATTTTTTCTTAAATGAAAAGTATATGTGCTCCATTTCTTTTTTTTTTCATCTCAAATTTGTACATATCCAGTATCTGTTCAATGTGATGTTTTTTTGTTGTGTTTGTACAATGAACTGTTAGTTAATCCAATGACAGGGGGAGAAAATGGAATCCTCTTAGGCAAAGGTTAGACAGTTACGATGATTTTTCAGTTGAGCAGCATGTTGTGGGTTCATTACTGTTTACGCCCCTCTTACTTCTGCTACCAACAACGTCAATATTCTACATATTTTTCACGCTATTGACTACCTTGCGTACTCTTATAACCTTTACAATGGAGATAACAATTTCAGTCCTGCATGCTACTCCTTATTCTGAAATCTTACTCTGGTTGGCAAAACGAAGAAGATTTCCTTCAGGAATATGGTTAGATATCATTCGTGTTAGGAACTCTTATTCTTCTCCAAGCCATGGACCTCTGGAAATAGCAAATATAACATTAAATTCAGATGAAAGAAGTTTCAATGGAATACCAGAAACTGCTGTCTCCATTCTCCACAGCAAGTATGCTACATTTGGTAATCTGACTATTCTCATCCTTTTATATCTTGCTTTTAGAAAGTGGCCCTTCTTGTCATATGTATTTGGAAAAAATAAAAGAGAATTAGTAATTTTGTCTGTTTTTAGCATATCTGCACCATGTGTAACAATTGGCTAAGTAGATCGTTCAAAGCCAGTTAGATAATATGAGTTTCGTTACAAACAGAATAGCATAATTTCGTCATGTATTTCCTTCAATTTTTCTTTATAAGGTTGNAGGTTTATTTACTGGCATAAACATGGCGGAAATGGTTTCAGGGCAAATTATCTTGCCATGTTATGCCAGAGTCTTCGAAAAGATTAGTCCAACCTTCAGCAGGCAATTAGCATCTGGAATTCTTAGCGGTCAAAGGTGATTGCTAGTCTTTTATTTCTTATTATCTATTTGTTCCAACGAATCATTGAGTACATATGTATTTTCTTGCAGAATCCCATCATGTTTAGATACTTCTCTTCCGTCTACGCTGCCGTGGATGCAGATAAGTTTTAGAGAATATTGGAGGCTATGTTATTGTTCAATTGTTGGGCACCGCTCTTCACAATAGAAGGCAGAACAGCCTTTTTACTCATGCATTATTTCTTGCACTACTTTATTTTCGCTTCGCCTAGTTCATAATTAGTTTGACCACTTTACGTATCCCCCAAAATGAATTAAATCTTTTTCCTTGGTACACCGTAGTCATTTTACAATTCCATTTCAAAATTGTATATTAATATTGTATGTGCGGCCATTGATCATTTGGATAAAGTGCAAGACTTCAATGAATTTTGTATTTCGGGCTTTATCAAACTATTTGCTGTATTTTAATCTGATTAGATGACTTCCAGGGCTAACTTCTGAATGATTGTGCTAGAAAGTCACTCAAGGCAACATTTTGGGCTAGGCGAGGCATCAGCATGAAAAGGATAGTTGGGATTACCTGCTTGTATTCTTTCTAATGTCAGGTATTACTTATTTTTAGAGGAAAAAGTAGTTTAGGACAATGTTATCTAACTCACATAATGTAAATGTATTTAAAAAGTAGCGAATTAGTTTAGTTTAGCAGGGCCAACCTATTTGACATTAAACTTTTACGTATGCCGTCTATTATGGAATTAAGTGACCTATTAAAATCTAAAAGACACGTTTGGTGATCTATATTTAAGAGGAAAACATATTATTTTGAGTATTCAATGGTCCTAATTAGAGAAATTAAACTTTAAAATATAACTTGGACGCTTTTAAATTTCAGAAAATTTAATTTGATTGACTTGTTAATGTTTGTAAATTGAGCAAGGCTTAGATGTGAAGAATTGTGGAGGCTTATGTCTGTGTTGAAACCTAATTATTCTCTTCATTGGCTATACAAGGATTTAACTAAGCATAGAGGAATAAAGAGGAGGTTCGTGAGAAGAGTATAGCTGGACTGGAGGGAAAGAAGAAGGGAATTTTTTTTAAAGCTCAGTAGTATTTTAATTTTGGCTCAGAGTGAAAGATTGTGTAACTATGGGTCTCGGGTCTCTCAGCGACTTGGGATGAAATCTTATATATTCACCCCTAGGGCTTTGATTAATTAGAAATTAAAATCTCATCGCGGAATAGGATTACATGAATTCGAGAAATCTGGAATAAATTGAATCAAACAGAAGCACAACAAAATAGTTCCAGAAAAAACACACCTAAATTGAACATGAAAAATTCCGAGAACTAGAAAAAACCACAAGTTACACCATCAATAAATTTTCACTATGAAGTATAAGAAATGTATAAAGATATACACTCAGAATTCCTCTTTACAATTAGTTGAATTTACAGAATTCGCTTTGAACACCACACTCGAGAGTTGTAACCTTCGTCGCTTGAATCGCAAGTTTTAAACCAAATCAAAAGAGAGAACCACACCTCTTGTGTCCTCACCACTCCTTAAGCACAGGAGTGTCACGCTCTCTAGAACTTGGCGCATAGGCACAAGAAATACAGCGCAGCGGAGCTGCAAACATTGGTCTGGGCCCGCACATTATGGGGAAGGGTGCACAACGCTCTCTATGAAAGTGAACCGTCGGTGCACTGCGCCAGAAACTTATTTGGGATGCTCGTTGTTGTTGCCAATCAGGCTTTTTTTACAATGATCTCCCACTTGGAGGCTGAGTTGCATTTCAACACCTCTTCACCAAATCTGCATCCCATTTGTGCCATCTTCATAGTCAAGTACCGTGTTGTGGCTTACCTCTAGTTTCAACCTTCTTGGAATCTAACTAAAGCCAAACATAACTTCTGTTTGTTGATAGTCACCACCTTCGTTAACATGTCCACGGGATTCTTTGCTGTGTGTATCTTCTACAAGAATTTCTCATTTTCTAGGAGAAATCGTATAAAGTGATACCTCAATTGAATGTGCTTTGTCATGATATGAAAGAAGTGTTCCTAGCAAGATGAACTGCACTCATGCTATCACTATTGGGCTTTCCCATCCCATTCCCTTACGTAGTAAAATCATCTCCTTCATAGCCATACTGATAGAAATGTATTCGGTCTTCGTAGTTGAAAGTACAATAATCTTTTATAGCCTGGAAACCTAACTCATCGCTGTGCCCCCAAAGTGAGATATCTTTTAGGAGAGCATATAAAGTTATACCTCAGCTGAATATGCTTTGTCATGACATGAAAAGTAGCGTTCTTAGCACGATGAATTGCACGCACACTATCACTATGAAGCTTTCCAATTCCCCGCTCCTTGCTCAATTCCATCATAAAACTTTGTATTCAAACCATCTTCTTGTTGGCTAGTGATAGCAACTTATTCGACTTTCGTAGTTAAAAGTACAACAATCTTATGCAACCTAGAAACCCAACACTCAGCTAGGGCTATTTGCTATTCGATTTCGAGCCGAGCATCGAGCTGGGTTCGGCTTGAAAAATAAATCGATCCAAAATTTTAGTTTGTAGCCCGACTCGTTTATTTCGATCCGAACCAAAATCCGAATCAATTTTCAAGTGATTAACAATCTTCAAGTTAAATTCACAGCCTTAATGCAACCAAGGGAAGAAGCATCGAGATTGTGCAGAAATTCTAATATCCTGGTTCAGGTTATTTGTAAAAATACATATCTAGATATAACAATCAATCATCAATTAGTATATAATAGAAGAATTTTTGATAATCGCAATACTGCAAATTCTTAAGGACGTTATCTTTTGTTTAGCACTATCTAATTGATATTTCTATTTTTCTACTTCGAGTATATTTAATTTTATATCATAAGAATTCACTTTTTATAAAATCACTGTAAATACTTGGTCATTTGGCTGGTGTACTGATAGTTCTTTCACCTAAACAAATATCTCTAATACTTTGTTTTTTATTATCTTTTAATCCAAATCTTTTTTTTCGCAATTCCAGTAAGTGTATTTTCTAAAAATTATAGGCATCTTTACCTTTTAAATTATAATTATATAGAGCTAAATAATTTTCTATTACCCATTTATCGATTATTTCATTAATATTTTTTAAGCATTCAATATTTAAATATATACCGTGTCTACTAATGAGTTCAAGTATGTGATTTTGGATCTTCAATATTGATTGATTTGATCTTAGAGTAGGATTACATTTAATACTTGGTGGTAGGTAATGTGCATAAGAACTCTTTAGTAGAAACTTCTAATATACTTTTACTAGCTTTATTAGAATTAGATTGAGTAGACATTTCTATAGGTTGATTGTTGGGAGGAGTGTCGATTGAAGGGTAATTAATAGAGTATTCATCAATTGGTGTTCTGTTAGAATTTTAATTAAATATTTTATTTCATTTTCAGCTGGAGAAGATTCTTCTACTGAAATGATTTTATTAATGTGAATTAGCTCCTTATATATTTCCTTGAGAGCTATGCTAAGTTTGATTTATCCAACCAAGAATATCTGGATGAGAGGGAAATCTTTCTACGTTGCAGCATTCAACAAGAATAACTGCGATAGTAATATTACTATGTATAATTTGTTGGTTTTGAGTTAATCTTATGCCTAATTCATGTATATTAGAAGTGTTTTCTGTGTGCGCTAATTTTTTATTTCCCGATTGGATTATATTTTTAAAGAGTTTAACTCTTCTAATTGACTTTGGTTTAACTCCATAAATTAACAAGTTGGTTTTCTAAGTATATTTTCAAAATATAATCTTAATTCAAATTATTTTTTAAGATCATATAGCTAATTGTAATCCATTCATTAGAATTTCCTAATGGAGATTTGCTATGAAAAATTTGCTCTTTTAGAAAACTTCTAATTGTTTATTTTTTACATTTATTTGTAATAATTCACAGATTCTGTTAAATTCTTGTTCTAGATAGAATTTATTCAACATCAAATTTATCGAATATATTTGCACTAATTTCATCCAAAAGCAGACGGGTTTTAAATTCTTTTTTTATTTTAATTGAAATTCATAAGAAGAGCAAAAAAATTTATAAGACCATGAAGGTGTGTAGAAGAAATTAAGATGTTTAGGACATTCATATGTTTTGGCTTGTTGATTGACATTCACAGACTAATATAAAGACTCTGATACCATTTTTTGTCTTTTATGTTTAAGATTTTTTATTATTAGATAATTTTATTTTTTCTATCGGTTCTTCTATATTTCTAATATTTATTTTTAGATTTTTCATTTCTAAATCTAATCTTTTTACACTATCTTAAATTTTTAACAAATTTTTTTCACTCTTCTGTCTTTTGTATGTTATAAAATACTCGAGTCCTTTATGCTTCCTACTGAGAGTTTTTTTTCTAATATTATCTTACTTTGCTTCTGTCTATTCTAGGGTTTAACCTCAACATTTCTGGTTCATATTATATTCTTCTCTGTGGCTTTCTAGAAAAAATACGAACTTCACAAATGATCAATCACAGATCATCAATAAACCACAACCTTATATAATAACTTCAGAGATGTGAATCAGAACTTAAGTATGTTTCCTACACTAAGCATAGCTAAAAAAGTATAGAAATAAAATAATATAATAGTATTATAAGCAAACGATAAGAATAAAGCATAATTACATATTTTATAACATACGTACATACATTTGAGTGAGAAGACTTTATTTAGCCGCTGTGGCTAGCACACATATTTTGTTTACGAGGGAGGAAGATAGAAAAATAAGAAGAGAAGTTGCTAATTTTGCATTGCCTCCGTTTTTAGAGAATGGATTATTAAATAGGCAGAGAAAGACTCAATAATCGTCATGGCTGATGATATCTTCAATGATTTGCTTATGCATACGTGGCTAATTATTTAGCTGGTGGAGAATAAAGTTGGAGATAATTTAGTCAGTAGAGGGTAATTGCGGTACGATCAGATTCTTTCATAGTTTTTTTGCTTTACATGTTGGGGAGAGTAAGTGCTTGTACGAAAGATTTTTTTTTTTGGATAATTTTTTTGCTTTACACCTGTTTTTTTACATCCCACTATTTCTGGCTTCAAGCTTTTCTCGTACTCCTTGTAGAGTATCCCGCTTCTGGCAATACATACATTGATGTATTTTTTCTTTTTGTAATTTATGACAAAATAATTCCCTTATTTCCTGGCTGCCACATCATTTTTGCTGAGAATGGAGACCCATTTTTTTGTACATGACTTAATGTTTCTTGCGCGTCGGCTGCTTGCAATGACTATATATGAATAAACGCTCTGAAAAATGATAGACCCAAATATTGGTCGGATCTAACTTCTTAGTTTCATTCCATATTTAATTTAAATCACCAGCTTTAGATTTTTGAGATAATATTTCACTTAGATTATATTTGAGAGTATAAGGTTCACTGCTAATTCTGAGCTAGATTTAATGAGATTAATCTTTCCCGTAGTTCGAGATAAGTTTGATATAACTTCTTATATATATTTCTTGCTTGACAATCCTGTGGAATGTTTCTACGGTATCATTAACTGATTTTTGTACTTCTTTTAGAAGTTTTTCATCTTTTAGATAAATCATGCGTACGAAGCCGTATTTATATAATTCAAAAATAAGTTTGGAATTTGTATTTCCATATATAAACGACTTGGAATTTCCAACCGTGAGGAAATAAATTTGAGAGTTAATTTCCCCCATATAAAAATAATTGTTGTCATTCATTTCCTATTTCTATTTTATTTTTTCCAAATTAATTGATGTATTTTGCACTACCTTGGCATATGAATGCATTTTATTTGAATAATTAGGTATTTTTTTTGTAATTTTGAGATCGGTAAAATCTCGTAATTCAGTAATTGAAGAGGTGGATGCCTCTTTTGTATTTGAAGAAGCATATGCTTCTTTTATAATTTTAAGATTTGCAAAATCTTATGTTTTTATAATACAGTAATTGAGGGTAATTCGTTTTCATGGATTTCTCCATTCAGATAATTTTTTTACTTTTAATAATTCTTTTAGAAAGTTATTGTCGTAGGTAATTTTACTTCTAATTTTCATATTTGTAATTCAAATATTTTTAAATAGCTGTTCAAGTCTGGAAGAGACTTGTCGTCAGCTTCGCCGACCATGTCATATATTTTCATGTTTTAATATTTGTATTTATTTTCTACATAATTCACGTGTCAAAATATCAGCAAGAGCGTTTTTATTTTCTTAAATATATTTTATATTAAAAGTATATGCAAAAAATCAGCTTTATCATCTTATTAATCTTTTATTAGGTAAATAATCTACAATTTTTTCTTTAATAAATGAAATAGCTATTTT
Organism: Phalaenopsis hybrid cultivar; assembly: GCA_002079205.1. Lineage (NCBI taxonomy): Eukaryota > Viridiplantae > Streptophyta > Magnoliopsida > Asparagales > Orchidaceae > Phalaenopsis > Phalaenopsis hybrid cultivar. The sequence goes on along the minus strand of JXCR01144221.1, from coordinate 203,138 downwards.
ATTATATGTTCTAATAAAGAATATTTCTTTTAAAAAAATTTCAAATTTTTTAATTGCTTTTTGATTACTAAAAATTCTCTTTCATTAATATGATAATTGTGCTCTAATGTTGTATACGTATCTGAGCTATATCTGCACATAATCTAAGTAGAATTTTGTCGAGCTTTTAATATGACTTTCTATGCTAATTCAGAGCTGTTAGTTTCTTATAATTAAATAATTATCAGGTATAGATAAATGTAATTTTGGAAGATTTTTACATAACTCTTTAATCTGTTGTAAAACTTTTTGATCTTTTTCATCTCAAGATCAAGCTATTTTTTTTTCGTAACTTCATTTGTAATGGGGCGCGTAACTCAGCGAGGTTTTTGATAAATGCTTCAGCGTAATTGATACATCCTAAAAAATACTGTAAATCTTTTTGAATAGTATTTTGTTTAAAATAGTCAATTTTTGTTAAAACATACACTTATAATTCAATTGCGTCTTTATCTATATTAAGTCCTAAAAATTCAATGGTATTGGTCACAGAAACATCTTTCTTACTCAGAGCTATTTCATTTTTTTGTGCTGTTTGTGAGAATAAAACTAAATGTTTTAAGTGTTGCGTAATATTTTAGCTGAATATTAAAATATCATCTACATTAATGAGGCAAAAGTGATATATTTCAGCAAAGATAGTATCCATACGTCTTTGAAATATTTGTGGAGTGTTTTGTAAGCCGAAAGACATAACGTTCCATTGCTAGTGACCTTGGGAGTACTAAATGTGGTAAATTCTCTACTATTTGGACGCATCATAATTTGTCAGAAGCCTAATTTACAATCTAATTTATAAATCAATTATGTGTCATGTAATGATTTATTAATACTTCTTTATTTGGTAAGAAATAACTATCAAATTTAGTGTTATCATCATGTTTTTTATATTTAATTACCATCCTTACTTTTCCTCTAATCTGTTCAGCATGATTTCTTACTAAAAATTAGGACTATTACTTGCCTAAATTAATATGAGATTTATTAATTCTTGAATTTGAATTTGAAATTCTTTTTTATCTTCAGAAGTATATTTCATAGGGCGCACCCTAATGATAAGGGAATGATTATATGGTTCAATAATTGCGACGGATGCGTCTTTAGGCCAAAATTGTAAGGGATCATCTGAAAATCAGGTGTTAAATTGAGGGGATGCAAGAGCACGAAGTTCAGCAAGTTTAGAATTTTTAGGGGAAATCGTCATATATATATATAAAATTCCTTGAAAGAATAAAAAAGACATTTTAATCCTAATAAAATAACTTTTAGAAAAAAAAAAGATAAGAGGACCAATAATAGTACAATTACTTAAAAAGTCAGAAACTATACCCATTTAGAGCCGTCGACATTCAAGATCAGAAGACCAATCATATTTTTAAAGTTAATGAACCAAGATTGAAGTTGTACCTAGGAGGAGAGAGGAGAGGTCTAAAAGAAACCCTGATGCTAGAATCATCCTAGTAGGAGATTTGACACTGTCAGAGTGATGATGTTAAACCAAACACTATCTTTGGAGGCAACTCAAGCGTTGTTTGTATGTTAAGCATTTTTTTATTTCTGCAATCGTTTTGAATTTTGTTTTGAAATTTGCTTAAATTTTTTTCATTTTGAATAAGTCTTGAATCTTGTTTCTCTACGAGGTGTCAATTATTTTATTGTGATTTTTACTCCATTGTTCCGATTTTTAATTTCTGAGATTCATGTGATTTAACTTGTCTTTACTCTTCCTCTGTACGTATATATTTAGTGTCACTTTACTGTACAGATGTGTGGAAAAAGCAAGGTTGGGGAAAAAAATGTACCTTATTATAAATCATATAAAGAGAATACATAGCTTAGCAAAAGATTATTTACTTCATTTTGTAACTCCTGCAATAAGTTTTTGATTTATTTTAGCTGCTTATCATAATCTAGTAGGAACGAATAAACGTTCTTTAAAGGAGATCAACTTTAACAAGAAATGATAAGATTCTAAAACTTAACAACCTCAGAGAAACCCATAAATTCTATGAAAATGGGTAATTTAGATATTCAATAGCCAACAAAAAAGTCATTAATCTTATTTAGTTCGTTAGAATTCATACTATGCTCTTCATAATCAAGTTACCAAACCAAAATCAAGTTGCAAGTTAACTTGGACAAGTTTGACCATCAAGATATTTCAAATTGTTTCATTCATTTTAAACCTGACATCACTAAGAACACCCAATAGATTACACCTAAAAAATTTTCATGAAGAAGATTCCCCTTATCACATTCTAAAGCCTCATGTTTTTCATTTATAATACATGTGAATGTAATTGTTATGCATATAATCTTGTATATATTTGCATCCTCCAAAACATAAAGTCAAATTCATTTGTTTTGGTGGTTCTTAGCATTATTTTTTTTCTCTAGTAATTGCTTATAATAAGAATTAAAGTCTCTAATGCCAACTATTTTTAGATATATAAAAGTACATAACCTATGAAAACATAGAGAGCAAAATGAAAAACAAAGCAATGTATAAAACACATTAGAATTTAATACATGCTCCCCTAATTAACACGTAATTTGTTTTTTGTTGTTATAAATTTCATTATGATTTAAATTGAAAAATACTAATAAAATATGATTTTTTTCTTGTACAATAAGAGAAGCCCTTTTCTTTTTATTAGAAAAGAATGTAGAGCAAAATAAAAATACTATGAAGTATTGAACGCACTTAATGAATTTATATATATCTATCTATATATATGATACATTACACCCTTTAATTAAGCTTGTACAGCACATGTTCCTTATAAATTTAGAATCAGGTTCAACAAATTTGAAAACTCAATATCATATTTGTATCTAATTTTTCATACCTATCACCATTTGTTACTTCATAATAACAGAAGAAAAACATGTCACAAAATCACAGGTAAATAGAGAAAATGAAGAGAGGGAGAGGGGGTGCAGATTTTGGCCATACTAGAGAGAAGCTCTGATGGCATATATAAAAAATAAAGACTAATTCTTTAGTAAGGGAAAAAAAAAAGTAATCGCTGTAAAATAAAAAATATATGAAAAGAAATCTTTTATTTACTCCTATGTTGAAACATAGTAGAATATTAGATTTTTTAGCGAAGGTGGATGTAGTAAGAACTCCTTTAAGTATGTAAATTTATATATTCTGCTTTTGATATCTTTTTATATTTGTTCTTTGGTCTTCATGTGATCTCATTTTCAAAACTTTATTATTGTCCTACAAATAGCTTTCTTTAGAAAAATAATATAGAATGGATACTAAATGAGACAAAAATTATAACAGGATGCACTTTCAAAACTCGAGAGGATGATCAAGGAGGTGCGAAAAAAAAAATTTGTGGTAATTATAATGTTGTTGAGAATTTTTAATGATGTGGGAGTGAATATTATCACACCTTTGTTATAATGCAACTATATTGGAATTTCATGACATGTGTTCTTTTTGGCGAGAAATTATTACATTCGGATATGCTGCATCTGGATTGGGTGTGGATGGTAGTATTTTAAATATTATTGGTAGTATTGTGGCGGTATTATAGTACAATAACACCTAAAATGCTATGAGGCATACCTACGACATTCTGATGTAATTAACGCTCCTTTTTGAGAGAGCCAAATCTAAATATTTTGGTACATAATCATTATATGGTTTCAAGTTCACGAAAAAATAAAACACCAAACATGCAAACCGAAGGATAATGATTCAAAAGACATACAAACATAGTAGTCCCAAAAGCAGTGCACACAGCCTTTATTACAAAATTAGTAGTAATCTGGTTTTGCTGAATGGAAACAGTAAGGCGTCACTTTCCAAAATTTTCTCAATAAACTTTCCATGCACCATAGGAATCTTTATGTAAGATGGGATTAGAAAGAAGAACATTGGAATTTGGAAAGTGGGCAGAACTCTAATCAAGCACTATAATTATCTTCCTTGTAGCTAAGACAAGCTTCCACAGCTTCACCTACAGTAAGAAATATCCATGAAACTTTAATCTTCTCCACGAGCCTAGCCAGTTTCATTTTGTGAATCACTTGCCATCCAGGATTGACTATTGCCATCTATAACAAATTAAAAAACAATTAGTTATTGCTTAGTACAATCCAATTAGCATAAAATTTTAGCAATCTCTCAACTCATACATCTCACCTGTATGCCAAGAGATTCAAGACTGTTATGTATTTCTTCCACTGCTCTGATCCCGGATGAATCAATATTCATGACATCTGTAACAAGTTCAAGTCATCGGTAAAGGAGCGATGATGGAATATGAAATACTAATACTGTGTTTATAGTTCTTACTTGACATTTCAATGACTACAAATTTGATTTTTTCTTCATTGTTGTCTTTGTGTAGTTTCTCATCTTCCATCACATAGCTTCCGATTCTGTTACATAAATAGTTATGGTTTATTTTAGGCATAAAATTTATATGTTTTTGTACCTCGCTTTGCTTCCATCCTTCTAATGTGTTGATGTATGTAACGTTTGTGTACCTTTCTTTGGTGAAATTAGCATTCAGGAAGCAAAGGAAGGATGTGCCAATATGAAATATCAAAAGGCCTGGCACTAAGGAAGCAACCGGATATTGTCTTTTGTTGCAAAAGAAATTTGAGCCTGGAATTCTTCCCAGGATTTCGATTCTCGGATGAATCGAACTCAGCATGATCCTTGCAAATGATATGATTACCTGAAACATCAGCCCTCTAAGAGACTCACTTTGTCTAAATTTTATTTTATAGTAATATTTTTTTTGCAAAATTTTAAAATATAAGAAATTTAAAATATTGTTTAATAATTAAAATTAAATTTTTAAAAATAAAATTGTGCTACATGAACATGATTTCTTTTTAGAAATCCGACAAACAATGCGCAACTACATTGAATTAATATTTAAAAAAATAATTTGGCATGTATTAAAGCAGGAGGAGAATAGGGATTGCAGATAATTCTTTTCCTTGTCATGAGAGATGCACTTCACCTTTTCCTTGTCAGGTTGTGTAGTGGAACTTGCCGTTGTGATCCCTTCAAGATGATAGATCTCGGAAAGAACCTGAAGCTTGGATCTAAAGTAATTGAACTTTGGTTTAGTAAGTGCTTTAGTGAAAATGTCACCTGTTTGGTCCTGGGTAGGAATATATTGAATCTATATTTGGAAGATGGTCCCAAATGAATGATAGTCAATTTCGATATGTTTTATCTTTGCAAGATAGACCGGATTGTTGGCGTGTCATGGTCGATATATTATCGCAAAGTACCATTCTCAGTTGGGGTCGAGGAACCCCGAGCTCCATTAGAAGATGACGAAGCCATATTATGTCTGCTATAGTTGAGGTTAAGACACATTATTCTGCTTCCGTTGATGATCTTACTACGGTTTGTTATTTCTTCACTGTCCAAGAGATAGGAGTCTTTTTTCAAGTGTAGAACAGAACCCGGTAGTAGATTTGTGGTTCACCACATCACCAACCTAATCAGCATCTGAGAATGTTTGAAAAAGTTCTCCACGTGTGATGAGGATGCAATAGTCAAGTGTGCCTTGTAGATAGCGGACGAGGTATTTAAGTAATTGGAAGTGAGATATTATAGGTTTATGCATATGTTGGCATATTAATTTATCAAAAAAGAGAGATCTGATCTTGTAATTGTGAGGTATTGTAGAGCGCCCACAACCCTCCTATATTTTGTAGGATTGTCCAAAAGTGATGTAGTGTTTGGTGTTTCAAGTTTCTTACTTGGAAGAGGGGTGGAGACTGGTTTACATCCCGTCATAGCCATCTCTAAAAGGATGTTGGCAAGGTAATGTTGACTCAGAATTGAGTGTGTTTTCCTTGAGACTTCAATACCCAAAAATTTATGTTTCTAACATAGTCGTTTGATTTGGAAGTGATTGAACGATATGAAGGTCAACTAGTGATTTGGTAGTGATTGAACGGAATGCAGTTGATGAGGTAAATGACGGTAAGAAGTGCTTTAAGCTAAAATTTGAGTGAAAGTGGCGCATCATGCAATAGGGTTCAGGTGGTCTCGATTAAGTGACGATATTTACATTCAACCAGTTCATTTTTTTGGGGTGTATATGGGCAAGAAAATTAGTGAATGATTCCTTGTTGATGAAATGCTTGTTTGAGTTTAGATTTGATGTATTCACTGTCGATATCAGATATGAAATTTTATGGTTGTATTGATTTAATTACTGAGCATTTAGAGGAATTGAAAACATATTTGTGATGGTTCAGTTTTATGTTTGAGGGGATATAGCCAACAAAATTTAGAGTAGTAATCAATAAAAATCACATAATAATGAAAACCTTGATTTGATAATATTAGGGATGAACCCCATACATCTGAGTGTATATGTTGTAAAGGTATATACATGGTGGAGGAACTTGATGGGAAAGGTTGTCTATGAATCTTGCTAAATTAGCAACTATTACATAAAGAAAAATGATAATTGATTCCAAGTGTCGGTTGAGACTTGGAGACATGATGTAGGGTGTCTGGATGAGGATGTCCAAGCCTTTTGTGTCATAATCTAGATGTTTGTATGGAGGTAGACAAAGTTTGATGGGTACCAGATGTAAGTAGATGTTAGTGTGAGGTCAGAATCATTTAAAGCCCCTTGGAGCTAGGGCCACGAAGTAGAAAAGATCACATTTACAAAAATAATAGCAATGTTACTATCCTCAATTAGTTTATGAATGAAGAGTAAATTATGGGAAAGGGATGGTACATGTCATTTAGAAGAAAGGCAAATGGAGTGATTTAGTGTAGAAAGAATATCATTTATTGTGTGTTTCACCTCTATGGGTTGGTCATTTCCCACAAGAACTTTTTTAGATCCTTCAGTTAGTGTGGCTAGTTGTAGCTGATTGAGGTTTGTCGTAAGGTGAGTTGTTGCTCCAGAATCAAGAACCCATGACAATTCTGCTTCTAATTTTCTGTTGGTGGGTGTCTATTCGAGGTTCGAACGGTGCCAACAATTCACAGTTGAATGGTCTAATTTATTACATATTTGGCAGACAACTGGAGAGAGGGTTGAAATGCAGCTTGATTTTGATCGTGTAGATGTAAGTGGCTTATTTCTTGCATGATCACATGATGGGTTGTTTTGTCGTCCTCGGCAGGCATTCATTGCCATTTGCAGGTTAGCCGAGATCCCCAATTTGTGTTGATCGGTGGCTTTATTGATTTCCTCACTGAACAATATGACATAGAAGTTGTCAAGCTCAATATGTTGTAATTGTGTGTGAATAGGTCTCCTGAATGCTTGATAGTTCGATGGCAGTCCGTTCAACTTGTATATGATGATATCATCTTAATCTAGATGTCCTCTTGTTGCCAATATATTATCCACCAGAGTTTTGATGGCAAAAAGGTATCGAGTCATGGATTTTGTATTGATCGAAAGGTTATGGAGCTCATTTTTCAACTAAATAAGCCTCGTTTTATTTGTTGGTTGGAGACGTTTGGCTAAGGTACTTCAAATTTCAATGTGCTGGATAGGTGGAGCATGTAAGGCAAAATTTCAGAACAAATAATGGAAAGCAATGTTGCGGTCAGGTTTTGACCAATGAGGATCCAACTTGAATATTGTTGATTGGATGTTAGGTTATCTTCACTAAAAGAGACAGATTTAGGCGGGCATGGAGTGCTTCCTTGTAGGAAGCCCAGAAAACCATTTGCTGAAAAGGTATTAAGAACTTGTGCTCTTCATATATGATAGCTCTCAGCTGTGCTAGGGCTTTGATTGAATAGGGATCGCATATAATTATTTTCATTACCTTTCAAATTAGTACAAGATGTGTATATTTGTTTAGTGTTGAATATTCTAGTAGTGTACATACATATTACCCCATATATAATTATAAGAGACGTGCACTTCATCTTTTCCTTATCAGGTTATGAAGTGAAACTTGCTTTGGGTGGTTTTGGTTGTGACGTACCACCGACTATTTAAACCGCCCTCCTCCCATCCCATTTTCTCACCTATTACTTCCTCCCTCTCCCTCTCCCACTTCCACTCTCGTTTCCCCTCCCTTTTACCCTCTCCTCCCACCTCCACTTTTTTGCTACCTCCCTCTCACTCTCTCGCTAGTTCTCAATATATATGAAATGTAGGGACATCAAATTTTGAGTTTCTTAGTAGTTGATAATTTGTGTCGGAAAAATATTCTAGTTAAATTTTATTTTATAGTTTATAATTGCATTTTTCTTACTTATTGTATAGTTTATGTACATTTTTTGTAATTTATCAAGTTATAGTTAAAAAATGTAAAAAAAAAAAAAACAATATACCTTTTATAGTTTGGCCCTGCTTTAGTTTAAGTCTCTCAATGTTCAAATCGTCACTTACGTTTTTAACTTTATAAAGTTAATTAATTATAATTTTATATTTAGATATTTTTTAGANATATATATATATATATATATATATCCGTATAGGTAACCTTTTATTAGTATATAATCCCTCTTATTAGTAGACCAAGGCAGTTCACCCAAGCAAATATTTTTCTTAGTTAACTTACAATTTAGTAATATAATGCTTATATAAAATAAATACTTACATAAAAATTAGAAAAAAATGTTTGATTTTAGATGGAAATATAAATCAAACTCAATGAACGAAAGTATGTTCATTCTTTTATAAGAATTTTGCTCCAAAATGTTCCCAAAATAAAAAATATTTTCATGATATTTGTTGGCTACAATTAAATAGTATCCAAAGAAAATCATGCAAAATAAATATATATGATTGTCATGTTGGTCTAATAACATATAGTTTAGTGAAAAGGAATTACATTGAATTAGAACATTGACATCATTTTAAATTAATGTTAAGTATAACATTAAAAATAAGACGTGTGTGCATAAACCATTTCTTTGTGACTAATTTTACGTCCAGTTGTCAGACCAGATCCAAGGCATAGGAGCTCAAGGTGGATATTGACATCAACTTTGTTGCTCTCGGCGGCGGTTCGGTTCCTACTCTCGATGATGAGTAGAGGCACACCGAACCAATGCTTTATGGGTTGTTGTTTAGGTTTTTTTTTGGCGAAATCTGATGATTGAGCTTCGGGTCTAAAATTAAGATAAAATAGGGTGCTAGTTTTGTAAACAACAATGTTATGAGGCTATGTATGTAATTGCCCCATGTTTTAATTGGATTTCTTCAAATTTCAATGTTTACATTTGTGAATAAAAATTTCATATCTAACATCTTTAATTTGATTTTGGATGAAAAAAGTGTTGAATTTTTATTTATGTTATAAATAGCAATGTTCTTAATGTATTTACATATCTTGTGCCTAAACTTTAATTCCGACATCAACAAACCAACATATATATGTATGAAAATTTGAATTTTACTTTTTAAATGTTTAGGTTGATGGTATTTCTAATGTGATATGAAATGTTTGATTGTTGTATAAAAGTTAAAATTTTGGATTTGTTGTTATGGAAAACCTCTGACACTAAAGTAGTACTTTGAATTGTTAGCCACTACTCGGTCAACAATTCACCTGCTAATTGGTCGAAAGCCCAACCACTAATCTTTTCGATGGAATAGATATCCGTTATTCCACCGTTGAGTAACTGTCACATTTTTTCAGTCAAAATTACCTTGGCGACTAAATATTCGGCAGCTAATCGTTCGTACTTAGCAACTAAATTAATCAGTCAATAAATAGCAGAATTAGAGGTGTAAGTGACCCAAGCCGGTTCGTGAGCTAATTCTAGCTCAACTCGATAAGTAGTTTATGAGTCGGGCTCGATGCTAACAAGCTATGCTCAAGCCAACTTCGACTTGACTCGTTAGCTAGTGAGCCGCTCAAAATATATTATTTTTAAATCTTTAGCTTTAAATTATTAAAAATATTTAAATAATGATATTTAATATTTTATGTCTTAATTTTTTATTATTTAGCTCATAATTATTCATTCTTTTTATCATTTTATAATAATACTAGATTAAAATAATGTTATTTCTCTCTTCTATAATAAGCAAGTCGGCTTGACCTCGATTGGTCTCCTTTACACCCTTGGATGGAATTTATCTACTACTATTTCTATTCCGACCAAGCCTTTTTTCATCGATGATTGATTTGTCTCTAACTAAACTGTAAGCTAATTTTCCGACTGAAAATGCTGGTTACCAACTGATTTTCAGCCAATAATCAGTGGCTTTTCTGTCGATCTCAATATTACGAGTCAACACACAACTTGTACACCTTTTGTTTGATCAATGTTGATCTAATGAATAACTTCCTAATCCGTATGAGACCGGCCGATTAAAAGTGAAATATAAATTTCTGAGGTTTGCACGATGCATTCAAATTTTTGAGGTTTGCATCATGCATTCAAATTTTAATCGATTAATCATCATATTCTTAGTAATTCATTCCATCTTGTTAGCAGAAGTAAGGAAATTACTTTGTTCCAATAACTCAGGGATAGAAGAAATGCTAAAATTCTTATTGAATAGTTTGATGAGGTAGTTAAAATGCTAAAATTCTAAAATTTCTGAAATTCTTTTTCAACCCTTTAATGAAAGTTAAACTGCTATTTGAGATGCTTTTAGGTTTTTTTCATAAATTGTTGCCTTTTATAAGACAACTTTAAAGTATGCTTCTTTTACTAGGATATTAATTTCTTAGAATTTGGTTGGAGTCTCTTTTTTTTGGTTATAGGTTTGACCGAACAAATATTTTGTTACATTAATTTTTGTGGTGTTGGACTTGCGTCTTCTAAAGGTTTTTTTATTTGAACCTTTAGTTATGGATGGTCTTACTGGACATCTACAAGAGGATGTACATTGGTGTATGCTTTTTGCTGATGATATTCTTCTCGTGGATAAAACGAGAGAAAAAGCCCAGGAAAAACTTGAATTATGGAGGTCTACATTGGAGTCTAAAGGCCTTCGTTTAAGTAGAACTAAAACTGAATACATGGAATGTAAT